>JAODAL010055108.1:0-24188 GCA_025379985.1 Phyllomedusa bahiana
TGGAGGTCCTAGCTTTTGGCCTAAGTCCCTGAAAAGTTTTTAAGGGCATTTCCCCTACCTTAAATTTTTCATTTGGGGCCCAAAGTGGACCCTGACACTGGTTTTTCACCCCCCCACCCCCCAATCTTTTAACCCATCCCCGATATGTCAAAACCGGGGCCCCAGGTAAACAACCACGTTCGACGATCCCGGGCTTTGTGGAGATTTCCCTGTCTGTGCCCCCAATAAATTTAGTCCCAACTACTAGCACCGTTAGCCTGACCTGCATCCCATTCCCACTTATGGGGCAACAGGGGGGAGTGTTTGCTGCGAATGCTATTTCTGAACCCACATCCCCCCCATCCCCCAATCTTGCAAAATTTGTGGGTTTTACCAGTTTAGGACTAGCCCCTGACCTCTTCCCTATGGTTTTCAAAATTGCAGTATTCACATTTAAGTGCAGGTGCCCAATGAACAAAACTGTAGGCGCCCAAAACAAAAAACACTATCTGTAATGTTTCGGATAATAAAAGGGATTTTTTTGGGGACCTATCAATTACCTGGGTAACTACCAATTGCTGGTTTTAATTTAACTGCAAGGTGGGTCATCAAAAAATCTGGATGGGAAAAAATGCAAAAAAAAAACTTTTCTGTAAGTATTTGGGTAATAAAAGTATTTTTTGGCACCATCAATTCACCTGTGTAACTACACATTGCTGGAATTTAAATTTAAAATGCAAGGTGGCTCTATCAAAAATCTGGACTGGGGAAAGTGCAAAAAACATGTATCTAAAGTTTTTTGGAAAAAAAAGGTATTTTTTGGCCTTATCAATTCACCCGGGTAAAAACACAATTGCGGATTTTAAATTTTAACTTCAAGTTGGTCTATCACAAATCTGGACTGGGAAAAAAAAAAAAAAAAATGGGGAAAAAAACACGTACTGTAATGTATTCGGTAATAAAAAGGGATTTTTGGCACCTTTCAAAATTACCCGTGGTAACAAAATTGCTGATTCCCTTAAGTGCAAGGTGCCTCAATGAACAAAGTGTAGAGCGCCAAAGTGAAAAAAAATATTGTAATGTATTTGGATAAAAAAAGGATTTTTTGGCCTATAAAATTACCTGGGTAACACCAATTGCTGGTTCAAATTTAACGCAAGGGGGCTCTATAACAAATCTGGACTGGGCAAAAGTGCAAAAAACACGAAAATGTAAAGTATTCGGATAAAAAAAGGTATTTTTTGGGACCTTTCAATTTACCTGTGGTGACTACAAAATTGTGCATTCACATTTAAATCAGGTCCTCAAGAACAAAGCTTATGGCCAAAGGAAAAAACACGTATCTGTAAAGTATTCGTATAATAAAAGGGGATTTTTTTTGGGACCCATCAATTACCTGTGGTAACTACACAATTGTGGATTTAAAAAATTTAAATGAAAGGGGCTCAAACAAAAAAATCTCGATGGGCAAAAGTTTCAAAAAACACGTAACTTTAATGGGATTCGGATAATAAAAAGGGATTTTTGGGACCCTTTTAAAATTACCTGTGGTGACTGCAAAATTGCTGCATTCAACATTTTAAGTGCAAAGGGGCCTCAATGAACAAAGCTTTTAGTGCGCCAAGGGAAAAAACACATCGTTAAAGTTTTCCCGGATAAAAAAAGGTATTTTTTTTGGGACCTACAATTCCCCCTGTGGTTAAAAACACAATTGCTGGATTCAAATTTAACTGCAAAGGGGCTCATCAACAAATCGGGGCCCGGCAAAAGTGCAAAAAACCCCTATCTGTAATGTATTCGTTTTACAAAAGGGATTTTTGGCACCTATTAACCTGTGCTGACTAAAAATTTTGGATTCTAATTTAAAATTCAATTTTGGATTTTTATGAATAAAGGTGGAAAGGGGCCCAAAAATTTAAAATGAAAAAACCTAACCCGAAAAAGTATCCCGATTTAAATTTAAAATGGGGTTTTTTTCACCAACAAAGAAACCTGCAGTTTTCTAAAAAAAATTTGTATCCTAATATAAAATTTTTAGGCTGCCCAATATCCGGGAAAAATTTTTTTAAAAGAAAAATGTTTAAAAAATAAACTATTGCAGTGCCAAAGTCTACACTAAGTCTTGGGAACTTTATCCAGTATCTTTATGAGCTTGGGGTTTTGTTTTGCCCCCCCGGGGGGGGCCCCCCCCCCGCTTTTCCCCCGGGGACTTTACAAGCGGGGAGATGCCCCCTTTTTTAAAAATTTTCTACCTAACTACATAAAATCTTCCAATCTCTAATCTAATAAATTGTTTAAGGATCACAGCTAAAAAGTGGCTTTTTCTTTGAAAAAAAAAATTAAAATTTAGCTTTAGCTGTTTGGGGCACAACAAAACGCACTTTCCCTTTTGCCTTGAGGGCGCTGAAAGACACTGAGGTTTAACAGGAAACGCAATGTAAAACGAGGTCATGTGATTTTTTCCCGCCAATCGCAAACCCTAAACATCCCAGTCCCTGACTTTGCACACAAACCTTTTCAAACCCTGCCTATTCTGTAAGTTTTATTTTATGGCCCCAAAAAGCAGGGAAACGCCGGAAAAAGGGGCGATCTTAATGATGAGCAAAAGAATTTTAAAAAACCCAAATTTTTCGCATGAAACTAAAAAATTTTGATTTAACATAAAAAATGTGCGGGTTTCAAAATTTTTTTTTTTTCGATAAAAAATTGGGTCAAACCCCCTATTTTTGTTCCCGATAAACACGGGTCATTTTCCATCGAAATAAAGTGGCTGAGGTATAGCAACACAAACAGGAATTTGGGAAATTTATAGGGCAAATGAATTTAAAAAAAAAAAAAAAAAAAAAAAAATAGGGCCTTTTTCCCTTTTCCCAAAACTGGAAAAATTTCTTATCCTGCTTGGTTGGCTCACAAGGGGGAAAACCCCGGTGACCCTTGGGCATGGTTTGGCCCCCCCCCCCCCCGGGGTAATTTTCAGAGAGAAAGGCAGAGAAAGACAGGTAAAGTGCAAGAGTCATGTCGTGTGCAGCCATTTGGCAAACAGAAATACAAAAATTGTCTGCCCCCCACAGTATTTTTTGGGCTTTTTGTAAGCCCAAATACCCAATTAATCCATTGCAGGGGAAATACACCATAAGCAGAGAAATCTTCTCATATGGATAGGAACTTCCAGTACTTGGAAATGCTAAAAAACTTGAGTTTTATTTATGCCATTAAAAAAAGGTTAAATAACATTGCAAAACACAAACACATCTTGACACCTTTCGAGTTTCCTAGTTGATTCTTAGTCAAAACGATACAGGATTAATGGGATAAATAAAACTCAAGTTTTATAGCATTTCCAAGAGCTGAAAGTTCCTATCTGTATATGCGCAGTCATGTACAAAAGCTGTAGGATGTGCCCCAAAATGAACTCCATTGGTTGGCCCCAAGAATCAACCCCACTGGTGGACCCCATGAATGAGCTCCAGTGGTGGGCTTTGGGCACCTCAGACTTATCTGCATTTATCTCAGAACAAAAGTCATCAAATATCAGTGAAAAAGTTTAGATAACATTTTTTGCTATGAAATCATGATGTTATTTATCAAGTTTAGTTTTGCTACATCTGTATAAGAAGCACAAGAAAATCAATAATGGAGAGCAGAACTGTGGTTATTCATCTAAAACTAATCTCGAGAGGATTATTTTAACCAAAATATTGCAGCCCTGGATCAAATTTCACCTTTCTATTTGTAGTAATAATTAATTGCTGATCTCAGTGATTGATTTATCTGTTTTTTTTTTTACACTGAAGATATTGCTTAAATTAATGTTAGCAACTGACATACGTATTTCTGCCATTCCCCTTAATTCAACTATTACATTAAAATGGTTTTTAAGGGCTTTAAACAGTACTTATTTGATGACAAATAGAAACTTTCAAAACTCTTCCACTATTTTTTTTTCCATCCCCCCCGGTGTTTTTTTGCTCCATGCTACCTTAAATTAAAAGTAGTAAGCGATGATGTCTCATGCAGAGCTCCTCTCTGTGGCAGCCAGCTAAACTTGTGGAAAGATTTTTTCCCCTCACTTCCATAGACATAACATGCAACTGAGCTCAGGTGAACAAGTATGTCAATGAAATGTTGTGTAATATAACTGATGACTGATATGTCATAAATATATATGTCTCGAAAAAAGGTAACGTTTATAATGACTATTTTTTTTCTTATATAACAAGATTCCTATGATCATGTAATACACAATAGCAGATAGAAGATCACAATCGCTTATATCTTTATTGATTTAAAAAAAAAAGGATTTTTAGGTAATCTTCTAAGCAACAGTCACAGGACAATCATGTGTCAGTCTCTAGTGAAATCATTCAAGAGACAACGCTTTTAGAAACGCAAAATAAAGGGTTAAATCTAGAGAAAGAACTTTTAAGGTAGTTTAAGTTGGGGCAAAAATGAGAACATGTGAGGTAGAAGAAGTAGAACAAAAGACAAATCTTAAATTTACCCTCACTTTGCTTTTGAGGTGAACTTTACGTAAGGTCATAGAAAGTTTGACAGCTAGCCCTTTTCCATTTTTATATTCATGGAGTGACATAATTTGAGAAGATGGTGCAGCCAGGGCAAGGACAACGACGAAGGTAGACGACTGCCTAAGGTGCCCCTTTTTTCCAGAGGGTTGGGGGTGGGGGGGCGCATTGTGTGCCTTATTTGCCTAGGGCACCAGAATACCAAGTCCCAGTGCTGGGTGCGAAAAAAATTTTGGACAGTTGGGCTTTGCACTTAAACTTAAGGGTTTTTTTACCACAATGATTAGATTCAGCATTAGGGTAAGGTAAATTATTATTATTATTTATTTTAGAGCGTCATTGATTCCAGGGCGCTGTACAGACAAGGGGAGTTACATACATAACACATGTAGAACAAATACAATTGAGGGCAGAACTTTAAATTTACCAAATACATTGCTGTTTTGATTTTGCTTGGTTCATGAGATAAATGCAATTTTATATACTGCTAAGTTTCTCTTGGTCTTCAACTTCCTCTCTCTGCTCTCTCATCCGATTGCTCTAAGCAGCCATCTGATCACAGTGGGTCACTCCCTTCTAGTTTTTAACCCCTAGCTCAGGGCCAAAAATTTTAACCTTAGGGTTGGGTTGCCCTTGTGCAAAAACAGTACCCAAATCTCAAAACAGTCATCCCACTGTAACAGGAAAACCTTAAAGGGAATTTCAAGTTGATTTGCCAATCACTGCTATAGAAAACCCCACAACCTAAAACCCGGGAAATTGTGAGTTTGGGAAACCCCGGCTGTGGCCCCTTTTCTTTTATTGGCCCGGGCCCCCTCTAAGGTGCAATAAACCCGCAGTTGAAAACTGTAGCAGTGCTATACACTTGAATATCACTGATATTACAGGGGTTTTTTTAAGTCACAATGGGCACCAAATTTTCCCTGAAAGGTAAGGGCATCACGATGTTCCCTCCCTTTTTCCCAAAAAATTTTGGGATTAGTTGTTTTTGGCTGCTTTTTTACTTTCATTATTTGGGGGTTTTAGTGGGCCCATACTCTTTATGGCTCCCGGGAGCCCCAAAACAGGGTTTCCCCGTTTCCCCCAAATAAAACCCCCTTGGGTTTCTACTTATAGGAAAAGGGAAAAAGTTGCCAAAAACCCTTTACAATTAATGCAACACCAAATAATAATGGTAATGTACATGAAATAAGGAACATATCACAACTTGGCAATGTACACCTGCAGGAAAGGCAAACAGAGAGAATTGTAACTGGGTCTTTGGGAGCTTTCTCATTTTCAATGGGCACAGTGGGGATAATGTTTAATTTTGGAGGGCACATTGGGAAAAGCATTAATTTCATTGAGCAGTGTGGGGATTATAATTGATTTCAGAAGGCAGAGGGAGGATTATAATAAATTAAAGTTTGCACATTGGGTACTTTAATAGATTTTAGGGGCACAGTGTGAATTATAATGAATTTATTGGGACAAAATGTGGATTAGAATTTATCTCAGGAAGGAGATTGTGGAGTAGGAGGAGTAGAATTAATTTCAGAGGGTACAATGGGGATTATAATATATTTTAGCTTGTATTAACCTGTAGAAATCATTTTCCCTGACCCACTATCAAGCAGAAATCCTAGATAACCTGTTGCTAAAAATATACCTGTGCACTAGACACATAAGAAATAACATTAACATAACATTTGTCTTCTTGTTTCACATGCTGCATAGAATCATGGGAGCATTTTCCAAATTGTCCAGTTTCATCCTTCTTGCATAACAAAAAATGTATCCTTTATGAATTGCTTAGTTTTACAATGTCCTATGAATCCATTTTGCTTGCTAAGTATAATTCACCTAAGAACAGAACGGCCTTCACTACATAAATGCAACAGGGATATGTATATTATTAACCAATCACATTGCACTCTGATTAAGACATGAGTCAAAACATTTTGGTCAATAGAAAAAAAGAAAAAAAAATCAGAGATATGCCAGAAAGAAGGAAAACCAGAAAGGAATCTAATATACTAGTGTGTCTAGTATAGAATATCACTGAAAAGATAATTGATATCAATAATTTAAGTCAAATAGGGAAACCCATATATTGTATAGACTCATTAAAGTATGAATTACAAGATTTAATATCATACATTTGTGAGCCCTATAACAAATAAAAAGATAGTCCCTGAGAACCCATTTAGTATATACAGTATAAATAATGGTATAATAAATTATTTTATAGTTTAAGCCTTACTGCAAGTGTTCAACCTGAAGATCCAAGAGCCTGCACTATGTATCAGCTGTTGACACCCTCCTCAGACCAGGTTTAACTCTCTCTATACCATAAAACATGAAAGATGAGACATCACCCTCATGGGCTATAGCAAAATGCTTTGATTCCCCTCTGATGTCCCTTGTGTTGTCTTCTATGTCTTAGTAATATTCTGGCATACATACAAGAATGATTATTCAAACATATCCTGTTTAGCAATTTTTTTTTTTTGCCTATATTTAGGATTCTATCCAGCAGTGTCACGTTGGCCAAGCTTCAATGCTATCCTTTGCTGTAGCTATTTGACAATTTTGCTATATTTGTGGCCAATTTCCTTGGAAGTTACCAGTGCCATGATGTCTAGCTGACAGCCAAAATACATGTCTTTTCCAAATCACACATTCCAGAACAATTTTTTCAGTCAAGTTTCTAGCGGTAAACACTTTGGGTAACAAAATATGAGAAACTATGATTTTGTGGGTAGTAAACTGTTACAGTGGACTGTATCATGTTCTTGAACTTTTGTGTATTTTTGGTTAATGTCGTTGTTGTTATTGTTTGTTTTTATCACCCTGTTCCCCTGAAATATGGTCTTTAGTAACTGTTATAACCTTCTGAAAGTTGTCAGCGTGGAGATTCTCTACCACTTTCTAGAAGCTTCTCCAGCTTTCCTCATAGCTGGTGCAATCCGGTTCCAAACGCCTGATACGACAAGAAGAAAAGAAAGGGGGGGAGTCTGTTCACCTGCTGCTGAAACACAGGGAGGGTCTGTTCACCTGCTGCTGAAACCAGGGGGGAGGAGTCTGTTTACTGCGCTGATAAACAGGATTGATAGGAGTACTGTTCACCCTGCTGATAACACAGTGGAAGAGGGAGGAGTCTGTTCACCTGCTGCTGAAACACAGGGGAGGAGGAGGAGTCTGTTCACCTGCTGCTGATAACACAGGGGAGAGGGGAGGAGTCTGTTCACCTGATGCTGATAAAGGGGAAGAGGAGGAGGAGTCTGTTCACCTGCTGCTGATAACACAGGGGAAGAGGAGGAGGAGTCTGTTCACCTGCTGCTGATAACACAGGGGAAGAGGAGGAGGAGTCTGTTCACCTGCCGCTGATAACACAGGGGAAGAGGAGGAGGAGTCTGTTCACCTGCCGCTGATAACACAGGGGAGGAGTCTGTTCACCTGCTGCTGATAACACCGGGGAAGAGGAGGAGGAGTCTGTTCACCTGCTGCTGATAACACAGGGGAAGAGGGAAGAGCCTGTTCACCTGCTGCTGATAACACAGGGAACGGGGAGGAGTCTGTTCACCTGCCGTTGATAACACAGGGGGAGAGGGAGGAGGAGTCTGTTCACCTGCTGCTGATAACACAGGGGAGGGGGGAGGAGTCTGTTCACCGGCTGCTGATAACACAGGGGAGGGAGGAGGAGGAGTCTGTCACCTGCTGCTGATAACACAGGGAGAGAGGAGAGTCTTTTCACCTGCTGCTGATAACACAGGGAGGAAAGGAGGAGTCTGTTCACCTGCTGCTGATAACACAGGGAAAGGAAGAGGAGTCTGTTCACCTGCTGCTGATAACACAGGAAGGAGGAGAGTCTGTTCACCTCTGCTGATAACACAGGGAAGGAGGGAGTCCTGTTCACCCTGCTGCTGATTACAGGGAGAGGGAGGAGGAGTCTGTTCACCAGCTGCTGATAACACAGGGGAAGAGGAGGAGGAGTCTGTTCACCTGCTGCTGATTACATGGAGGAGTGGGGAGGAGTCTATTCACCTGCTGCTGATTACACAGGGGAGGGGGAGGAGTCTGTTCACCTGCTGCTGATAACACAGGGGAGGGGGAGGAGTCTGTTCACCTGCCGCTGATAACACAGGGGAGAAGGAGGAGCCTGTTCACCTGCTGCTGATAACAGATGGGAGTTGGTGGTGCCTGTTCACCTGCTGCTGATAACACAGGGGAGTGGGAGGAGACTGTTCACCTGCCTCTGATAACACAGGGGAGAGGGAGGAACCTGTTCACCTGCTGCTGATAACACAGGGGAGGGGGAGGAGTCTGTTCACCTGCTACTGATAACACAGGGGAGGGGAGGAGTCTGTTCACCTGCTGCTGATAACACAGGGAAGGGGGAGGAGTTTGTTCCCAACTGGTTGCTCCTAGCACAGGTGATAGGGAGGAGTCTGTTCACATGCTATTAACACAAGGGAGGAAGTGGAGGTGGAAGTGAGAGGGGATTTTAATTGTATTTTGAGGTACTTTTTGGTAGAAGTCAGAGTACGCTGCAGCTTTCTCCCTGCCTTGAAAATAAAAGAATATATTGGTGCCTAGAATTACTGCTCAATATCTGTCTTCATGGTCACGAGCGCCATTTCGTGACAGGCATATATAGAAATGAAATGTTCAGTTAAACAACATTGTGTCCTTGTAAAACATTTAGGCAATAACTATTTTTTGGACAATACCTATTGGATCTGTAGACAATAACCATGGGAACTATTTAGTGCATTCTTTTACTCCATTTTGTTGTGGAACTGAATGGAATCTTTTGTTCCTTATATGCAGCAATCTTAGGCTGTGAAGAGGCAATCCTTCAAGTTTACTATTTTATTTCACATATCCCCAATAGTGATGAGCGATTGTGTCAACTATCGTTATCGAGTCGATAGTCAATATCGTCAATCATCATTATGATATCCGATAGTTGATAACAGATTATCGTCGATGACCATTAAAGTCTATGGGAGAGGAACAACACCTTCATTCTTACATCCAAACAGGGCTGGAGAAGCTGGAATTAACATCCACAACAGTAAATGGATACGTGCTACATCTTAGGCAACACAATTAGGTTATAAAAGTCACAGAAAAAAAGTCAAAGACTATTCACTATCCCTGTCCTGTACCACAGCATGACCCTTAAACCTGCACGACCCACAAATAAAAAAGTGCCAGAAGGCAGAATTATTTGAACCATCATTTTAGTTGAACAGGACATTGACTATCCCTGTCCTGGAACACAGCATGACCCTTAAACCTGTCTGACCCACAGATTAAAAAGTGCTGGAAAAAGGAGTCTTTGAACCACCATTTTAGTTGAACTGGACATTGACTATGCCTGTCCTGGACCGCAGCATGCAGGTTGCATTAACTACTGAAGAAAAGATTGCCGACGCTGTTCGTTACTGAGATTCACAGAGCACCGACCCAGCGATGACAGGCCTGATGGTCCTGCAACCGAAGATCCGTTTGCTTGCGTGTTGTTGCCAGCACTGGAAGGAGCACCTTCTCTTGTACCTCTACCTCCATGTCCTACCCCCCTCTTTGCTCGCTTACCACCTGCAGTTCGCTCCATGTTCAGAAAGATAAAAATGTAAAAAGGTATGGAAGAGTTTTTGAAAGACAGCAAATCACAGCTAATCTTAAATCCCTCTAATTTCCAACAGCCAACTAGGATTAGAAACAGAATTGTTTCTATCAAATATCTGTGAAAAGCGGTCTGGTGGAAGAACCGTAACACCAAATCAACAGTGTTCTTCTTTCAGTCCCTGAGATTTACAACTGCCCAGGAGGACTAGCAATTGATAGTTTTCAACAAACTATCGTACAAACGCACGATTAGCGCCAAACTGAGACACACTGAGTGAAATAGAAGTATTTAAAACTTATATGGATTAATATGGCGGCCTTCGCACCACTGACTACAAGCGTAATTTACTAGGAAATTTGTAGAACACAATATTCGTACAACTGGACTCTTTGTGCCAAACTGAGACACACGGACTTCAGTAAAACTATTTAAAAGTTATAGGGATAAGTTAAGCCGGTTTTTGGGAACACTGACACGCAGTGATTGCAATAGAACTGAAAACACAGGGACAATTTCAACTGCAAGCAGAGGTCTGCGGGCCAAAAAAGTGGTAGAAAACAATTATTTTTCAATTGAAAATCACAGACCACACTGAGCTGCAAAATATCTCCCTTCGTTTCAAAAGCCTTTCCTGCTGCGCACCCCCCCCCCCCTGCCCCAGCAGCCCTGCGACTACACACACCAGTAGATATCCTTAAAGCTTTCTCTAACTAAATAAGAAGTGCACTTCTCTAATCTAACTCTATTCTAAGCTGTAGGTAGATGGTTTCTTGTATTAGAAGTGACTATCAGATCTGTTACAACAGCTATTTGTTTAAACGCTGAGAGACACATCCTGCTGTGAAGTGTGATAGACAGAGTATGAACTCAAGCAGGAAATGCAGCAATTTATATAAAATGAGGTCACGTGATTTTTGCAACCAATTAGATCCATACACCACAAAGTGGTGACGCTGTACATCCTCCTCACCCCTCTCTATCCTCGGAGCTGATTGGCTGGCCGCCAAAATGACAGGAAACGACGAAAATGGCGCGATAGTAATAGATTATCTGTAAGATTGTCACCTAAAATATCGCGTGATTGGCAATTTCTGATCAGCCTAACAATCGTGCCGATTTCAACTTTTGTCGATAATATCACTCATCCCTAATACCCAATTCTGACAAACTTAAAACATTTTTAAATACACATGTGTAAATTGCTGTTTACAGCTTTAATAACAATCTGTAATACAATATGGTATTTTGAGTTATCATAAGGGCTTCCCCAACTATTTCACTTTAGCATAACAACAATAATGTTTAAAAGTATCTCGATAGCCAGGGCAAAACTTTTCTTCAAAAGTCTATTTACTACAGGGGTGTAACTGGATAAGGCATGGCCCCATGGCAAACCTTTAACCCCTTAAGTCGAACGCCTGAAAAGTAGTTAATGAACAGAAAATTTTTTTAGTTTTTGTCTCCTTGCGTTTCAACAGTTGTAACTTTCTTATTTTTTCAATGACGCAGTTGTATGAGGCCTCATTTTATTCAAGACAAATTGTACTTTATAGGGGAATAGTTTAAGTTCACTTATAAATAATTGCAGAATTTTTAAAAAATGTTTTTTCTATTTTTTTTGTTTCTTTAAATTGTTTTTTACACCATTCATATTTCACACTTAATAACTTGTTAGAGTAATTCTACAGGTGATTACGGTCATGTGGATACATAATATGTGTAGGTTTTTTTTTGTGTGTAATATATGCACAATTATTTTTTATTAAATATTTATTTTTATTTTATTATTTATTTTTGCATTCATTTTTTTTTACACTTTTTATGTTTTTACTTTTTTTTTTAAATCCCATGAAGAGAACTGTTTTACCTTTTTTTTTTTTTATTTACACTTAGTAATGTATTAGCACACTCATATATGCTAATACATGATAATCTGTGCCATTCTGACACAGGCAGTGATCAGGACAGCACACAGTCTGTCCTGGTCACTGGCTTATTACAAAGAAAGCCCTGGGGCCACTCTAGGTCCCAGGGCTGACAGTAAAGTCGTTCCCTGGGCTCTGTCGGGTCACCGGGTGTTCCGATCACCCGACAGAGCAGGGAAACCCTGGGTTAAAACACTGGGGTGCAGGGGTTCCCCCACTTCCCTGTGTTTGCAGGAGATGCTCTGGGATGAGGGGTGTGTAGTACAGCCCAGATCCCAGCACTGCTGTGGTGCCCAGGCGCCCAGGCACCAGCCGACGTCAAAAGTTGGTGGGAGGGGGGAGGGGGGCGTTAAGGGGTTAAAACCTTCAGCCTTCAAAAAAATTTACAACTACTAAATAACACAAAAAGCAAATATCTCACCATACATATCACCATCATACTGCTACCAAACAAATCCCACCATCCAAGACCAAAAAAGTCCAAAATTTTAATAAGAAAAAAACAAATACAGATACCTAAATGAGCTTCTTAAGGCTATGTTTACATTACATGGATATCTAAGCAAATTTGGTATTTAGAATCTGGAAAAATCTACTGTAAATCATCCCCATAGACCTCAATAGCAAATCCAAGTTGTACACTACACTTTTCGGAGATTGGATTTCAATCCGAAAACCAGGTAAAAAAAAAAGTTAGTTGTTCTGTAATCTGTCGTATTTCACTTAAAAATGGTGGATTATAGTACTAATCAATTGAATGGGACGGTCAAAATCAGAAAACCGCGGCAAAAAACCTGGACAAAAACTGGTACAAAAAAAGAAAACTGAGTGTAAAATACGGATCGGATTCTGTTTAGAATCCAACGAGTTTCTTGTCCTCTGCCGTGTGCATGTAGATTTATTTGTTTTGTTTTTTTTATAATTTGGACTTTTATGTGGAGAAGCTGATGCCAACTTTTTGTATTATATTGGTAGTATTTATGGTGGTAAGTGCAGTGGACTATTTTTTTGGGCGCTGTTGCATTACAGTTCATATTTTTTTGAATTGTTTTTGGATCATTGGTGCTATTTTTATATACATTTTTTCTTGACTTCTCTGATGAGTCTTTCTGTTTCCCTTTTCTTCTCCATCCATCCAGTTTAGACAGCCATGATGACTTCTCACAGTCATGACTTGTCCCTGCAGAATTTGCACACAATAATCTTAGAATACTTACTTTTCCAGAATCTTCCTACCTGTACAACCCTACCCCCCATTTCTGTACAAATTCCCCATGGAGTGATAGGTGGGCTTGGGGTAATAGGTAAGGGTTGTAATTTGTGTTGGCGTTATTTAGAGGAGGTGCCAGAGAGTGGGTACAAATCTTAGAGGCAAAATCTCCTTAGAGACTTGGGGAGAAACAGAGGACCAACCACTGGAGATTGTCCTAAAGCTTTGGCCTGTATCCCCAAAAATCATATTGTGTGACCTTAATTCCCTGCACTCAAGACAGTCAGTCACAGTCATGACCTTATGGAGGTGCAGGGGATGGAGTTTAGTACCGTCATACTTTTGTAGTGTTTCTGTTTTTTCAACAGATTTCACCATTGGACTGTTTGGACTGATTTCACCATTTCACTCATTGAACTATGTTGGACCAGTGCTAAATCCATTTCTTTAACCCCTTAACAACCTTAGACGTATCCATACGTCCAGGTCGTTTGGGGGTTAACGCACCTGGACGTAGGATACGACCTGAGGATCGCGCGAACTCTAAATCAAGTTCGCGCAATCGGCGCGGTGTTTCAGCCTGACATCCCGCAGCGTCGGCCCCGACCCCAGATCCGTCCGGGGGGGGGGGGGGTGCATGTTAACCCCTTAATTATCGCGACGATCTGGTTGCAATAACTATGGTAGACGCAGGAGGATATCGCTCCTCCTGCGTCTCTGGTCGGCGCAGCACGCACGGATCGGGCGATGCCGTGCAGCTCCTGCCCTCTGACAGACATCACAAGGCAGAGAATGCCTTCCGAGTTTCTGTGACGTCACGTTAGTGTTGAGCGATTGTGCGTTGGCTACGAGATCGATCGTTATACGATAGTCCGGAATGGCCGCTATCGATAAGGTTATTTCGATAGTGACATTCGATTATGCGCATGACCATTAAAGTCTATGGGAGAGCAACAACACCTTCATTATACACCCAAACGCAAGGCTGGAGAAGCATGAAAATTAACAATCCACAAAAGTCAAATGGAACGTGCTACTCTTAGGCTACGACCACTTAGGTTATAAAAGTCACAGAAAAAAAAATCACAGACCATTTACAATCCCTGCTTGTACCACAGGCCTGACTCCTTAAACCTGCATATCACCCACAAATTAAAAAGTGCCAGAAGGCAGTATGATTTGAACCATCATGATTACTGAACTGGACATTGAATATCCCTGTCCTGAACGTCAGCATGAAGCCCAAACCTGCATGACCCCCACCTACATTTAAAAAGTGCCGCGAAAAAGGAAGTCTTTCAACCACCATATTATTGAACTGACCATTGACTATACCTTCCCTGGGCCCACAGCATTAGCCCCAAAGCCTGCATGACCCCCACAAATAAAAAGTGCCGAAAAAGGAGTCTTTCAACCACCGATTTTAGTTGAACTGGACAATGACAATACCAGTCCTTGGCCACAACAATAAGCCCCAAACCTGCATGACCCCCACATTTAAAAATGCCGGAAATAGGAGTCTTTCAACACCATTTTAGATTCACTGTGAACAATGACTATACCTGTCCTGCCACATCATGAGCCCCAAACCTGCATTACCCCACTATTTAAAAAGTGCCGTAAAAAGGAGTCTTTCAACCACCATATTAGTTTGAACTGGACAGTTGAACTATACCTTTCCTGGGCCACAGCATGAGCCCAACCCTGCATGAACCCCCCAACATTTAAAAAGGCCGGAAAAAGGAGTCTTTCAACCACCATTTTAGTTGAACTGGACATGAATATACCTGTTCCTGGGCCACAGCATGACCCAGGGGCCGGAGTTACAGTGGGCGGTGAAAGCCCAGCTGAGGCGTCCGTCCCAGTAATACCACGCAGGTTAAAATGCCGCTGATACCAGCAACGAAAAACTGTCTGTGCTGAAGCGAGTGCGGAACGAAGTGGTAGAACTCCAGCCTGTTCCTCTGTACACACAGTCCAATATCATACCTGTGAACGCTGCCCCACCGTATGAGTGTGGGACCAATTGAGCTTCACTTGGAAATACAGTGGTAACGCTCCTGTATTACACCCCATGCCCTTTATCTTGGCATTCTTTTCTCATTTTACCAACGTGCTGGAGGAAAGGTCTCCAGTACTTTTGTTCTCTGTCCGTGCCTCCATACTCCATGCCTCTGAATACCCTAAATTCAGGTCAAGTATTTCCTGTACCTCCCTTGTACCATTCAGAGGAATTTTTTTTTAACAGCTGATTTTGTACATGCAAGTTTTTTAGTATTTAATTCTGAGAACACATTATTAAATAGGATGGAATCCCACCATTTCTTTGTTTCTCTTTTTTTCAATGTATTAAATGGTTGTCCTCAATACAGGAATTGATAGCTATGTTTACAGATCTTTCAAAAACAAGTCATTTTGCAATATGTGTCCATTAACAGTGTCCTAACCTATTCCTGTTTTCTGACACACCATCACCTTGAGCCACTCTTGACAATGTGAAGAACAACATGTCTGTTAGAAACATACATCCCCACTGCTCCGTCCTCCCGGCGGCCTCCTCCGTCTTCTCAGCACAGGCTGTGAGTCATCATGGCTATCAGGCAGCGAGTGGCAAACACTGCCTGTGCCGGAAACATCCGGATGACGCGGAGTCTGGCGGCCGCCCGGAGTCCACTGCGGAGCAGGGGGTGCTCGCATTCTGCTCCGCAGTGGTATCTCTTCACCTGTGTGCGCTCCGGAGGAGTCACATACTGGGGAAGAGATAGCGGACAGCGCCTGGGCCACCGCAGTGCCTGGACGCAGTCAGGTACTCGTCATTCAGTTATTCTGCGCTCCCTGAGGAGTCGCTATAAACTGAACTTCCCTGTAGCACACGGGCCATCGACTGTGCCCGAGTGGCCGAAAGTGACTCGAGTATAAGCCGAACTCAGCTATACTCGAGTATACATGGTATATATATATATATATATATATATATATATATATATAAATATATTATATATGTGTGTTGAGTGTGTGTGATGTGTGTGTGTGTGTGGTATAGTGTAAATATGTGAGTTTGTGTAATATATAGTGGTTTGTGTATAAATCAGTATATATATATATATATATATATATATATAAATAAATATGTGTGTGTATATGTATGTATGTATATGTGTGTGTAGACAGCGCGTTAAACAAGCCAACCCTCAAGAGCCCGCATCAGCCCATCATCAGTTGTAATAGGAGTGGATCTCTCAAAATAATAATGAGTGTATTTACAGTCCGTCATGCTTCCATAGTTCATTTATTTCAAGTGGGTTTTATAATTTACATCCCCTCCTGCTGTAATTTAACTTAGTGTACTCGTGGTGATGGTCCTCTTTAAGTTATCTCCTGCATTAAAAATACATCTAAAAGCAAAATTGTTGTCAACATATTACAGTGACTACTTTTTGCACCCCCCACCCTCGCACACCGCCCCCTCTTCAACGCCATCAAGTTTTTCAACTAAAATTAAAGGTGTCGCCCAGTGAAAAAAAGATTTTTGTAAATATGTCTCTCAAAGTTAAACCACATTTGTGTCTTTTAATCAGATTTTCTGTGGTCCTTTCCCGCAGTTCTACATCAACTGTCAAGACAGTAAGCTTAGAAGAAATTAAACACAGTAAACGACATCTGTCCAAGCCTAGGAGATCATAATCTTTATAGTTTTTAGCTAAAAATGATATGCTAAAAAATTGACATGGAAGGAGCTTCAATAAGCTTAAAAATAACAAAGGAGGAAATGTTTTGCCAGAATGAAAATTAAAGTTTATCATGGAGTTTCATCAGTTTAACCTTATTATCAACATTTGACGGAAGTTTACTTCATAGTTAGAACGGCTCCTGCAAATTGCCGTATGTTATTCGCAAAGTTTTCGTGCAGGTTCAAAAATAGAGTCCTGCACAATTACTACAGCGAACCAGCTGGTATATTATAGCTCATGTTCAACAGTATTTGACCATAACTGAAATTTATGGGACAAGTAAAAAAAAAATAAAAAATAAAACACTACACTGTCCTTTTCCCATTACAGATGCCAATTATCCCAAGAATTAAATTTAAAAAATACATGTTGGCAACATCGAATGCATAACAACCTGCCTATAAATTTGTTATTTATATTCACTCACGGAACGGCATAAAAAAAAAAAAAAACAATGGCAGAATTGTTGTCGATTTTTTTTCATCCCAATGCACATAAAAATGAAATAAAAAGTGATCAAAAAGTTCCTGTAAACCCAAAGAAGATAACCAATTTAAAATTCAGTTCATCCTGAAAACAGTAGCCATTTCCACAGCACCATATTCGGGAAAATAAAAATTATAGCTATCCTAATCAGTGATGCATAAACATTGTTTTATACAACAAAAACACTTTTTATGTGCTGACAACACTAAAAATATCTAAAATGGGTGTAATTAGTAGCCCACTGAAAAATGTCACTTTACTGCACTGCGAACAAAATCAGTAAACAGCATAAAAAAAATTTAATTTGATATTGCTGTAATTGGATCACCTGCTAAGTAAGTAATAACGTGTACATTGTACCAACAAACAGTGACTGCTTTTAAAAAAAAAAAAAAAAAAACACACTACCAGGACTGCAGTATTTTTTGTTCATCCCACCTCCCAATAAACCTTGATAAAATGTGATCAAAGCGTCATATGAACCCCAATATATATCATGAAAACATCAATCACCATCGCGCAAAAAACAAGTCCCTTATTCATCTCCATAAACAGAAAAATTAAAAGTTATTGCTGACATATTATGACAACAAAACATACATTTTTTACAATAACATTTTTATTGTGTACAACATAAAACAAACTTAGTCATTTATACCGCATGGCGAAGGTTGTAAAGAAACCCAAAAATCCAATGATGCTATGGTATAAATTTTGGGTCTGTTTCCAAGATCCTACTCCATTAGTTGGGATCTATCTCTTTAAATTTTATCATTATATGAAGAAAAGATAAGAAATAGAACCATTAAGGCAATAAAGAGAAAATGAATGAAAGAAAATATAGTGAACCTTAGATGAGGTTTTAATTTTCCTTAAACCTTCCCTCCTTTACATTTTTTTTCAGTCTGTCAAAATATATGTCCCAGAAACCACATCTCAGCATCCTTTATTTATTTATTTTTGTGTAGTATTTTCTGAACTATAATTGTATCTTTAACAGTTTTTCAAATAAAATAATGACTTATTAACGCACATGGATTTGAAACATTGCATTCTTGAATTGCACCATCTCTGCTTACATCTGAAAAAAAGGAGAAAAGGTTATTTGGGCGTGAGTTTCATATTTAAATATTAAATTGATTGCAGAGTTGAACAGTAACTGTGAAAATTGTTAATAAACCAATTTAAAAAAATAAACTCTAAAAGCAGAATTTTCTGAAGGTAGCATGTTTTTTCAAAAACTTTCTTTTACTTGCATAAAAAATAGTTATCATGTGAAAAATGTTTCATTAGCTATGTCAATAAAGGTGACTCAAATTGATGAAAGGAGTATAAAATATTTCAGACTTATAGTGTAGCTTGAAGCTAAATGCTGACATCTTTGATATTACATCACGTATTAAATGTATCTGTTTTAGGTTTCTCCTTGTGAGAATGTCGCTGTGACCCTAATGGTGAAAGTCATGTGCAACTGTAAACGCATGTCCTCAGACAGAATGTGTGGACCCAGTCTATGGCCAGATCAGTGCTGTCCACCTTTCTGTAAAATGGTAACACCGGCATTTCGTTATATGATAAAGACGAGACTTTGGAATTACATATAATAAATTTATATATTATAAAATTGTCAGATAAAAGACTGCAACGTTCTAAAAAATCAAGGTTATTGTAACGACTTAGATTCACAAACAATTTTTTTAAATGTTTTTCCAGCTTACATTAGGGCGACAATGCAATTGAAATATGAACATAAATATGCCAAACTTCATGCATATAATAAGGAGTAGATTAGCCTGATTTATGAAACCCACTCTACAGTGGGATCATAAATCAGCGTACTCCAGCGCTAGGGCGACATTTCTTGATCAGGTATAGACTACTTTGACAATGGTTATAGCCTGTTTCCAACCGTATTGCGCCTAGAAATGGCATAGCGAAGCTAATAAAATCTGATAGCTTTCTATGGTTATAGTGCGCCGCAGGCGCTATGTAATGATTCTGGGAGTGGTGTACTGGAGACTTTTAAAATGAATTAAACGGCGCTGCACCTGATATCAAGGCTGGAAAAGTTGCCAGATATCTGCCGCAAGCCCTGTAATACATGTTGCCCTAATTTTTTTTTTCTACACCATTATTGGTAGATGTTGTATGTACACATTAGATATAGAGTGTAAATATTAAATTAATAACACCCTATGGTGCTGCAATAAAAAATAAAAACTAAATCACTTATTTAGCATTAGTAGCAGGTTATAGCCAATTTGAAGCAACTCTTGAAATGCTTAAAGCCATATTATGTCCAAGAAATGATGAAAAATGTGATTCCTGCTATATATGAAACAGCCTGCTGACCAATGATCCAGAAATTAAAGTACCACAAATGTTCTGTACTAATTCTATGTAACAGGATTGTGAACATTTTGACCCCCTGTATGAAATAGCTGTCTATGTCCTGAAAATCACTTCGTTCCCATCAGCAACCATCAGAGTGCCCCTTTTTTTTCCATTTTTCCAGAACACAATAAATGAAATGAAAGGGCAACACTGATTGGTTGCAATGGGCAACAAAGTGAGTTTTAGACCTAGACAGTTTTCATAACAGGTGGCCCATCGTGCACTTATGTAGTACAATTAGATATATAAATATCTAATATAAATTTTATACTGACAATTGTAATCAACCTGTGGGCATCCAATGTGGCTAGTTTAAAAATGGTTTTTAAACAATATATAAAAGGATTCTTTACTGTTAAAGCAATAATGCTATGAAACTTTTCTGCACAAGAAGTTATGGATTCATTTATTGAAAACTTAAACAAGGGTCTGTCTGGCTTTCTTAAAAGTAGTAATATTATAATCTAGAGTTATTAGATTACTTGCAATAAAATGTTGAGCCCGTTTATTTATTCTGATTGTTATACAGCATTAAGACTTTAGAGAAAGAATTCTCCATCTAACTAAGAAAAACTGTTTTGATTCATCATTGAGTTTTTTAAGATCATTATCTGGATACATCATTGCAGAGCATGAGATATGTATTTAAAAGATGTAATACTGATGGATAAGTGGGAGATATTACAGAGTGGAGGAAAACCTAATGCAGTATCTTGTAAAGTCTTACAACCTCCTCTCTACAGATACAATGAGCAGTAACTTTTTTTGTCATGAAGTGACATATATATTAAATGGGACAATATGTACAAATAATAAACTACAAACTCCTGAAAAGTATTGTTGAGCGATTACGTTGGCCCATCGACCTCGTCGAGGGTAAGTGTCGAATAGTCGACCATCATCGACAAGAAGTCGATAGTCGATAGTAATTTATGATCGAAGACCATTAAAGTCTATGGGAGAGCAACAACACCTTCAGTATTACACCCCACAGTGGCTGGAAATCTGGAATTAACATCCACAACAGTCAAATGGATACGTGCTACATCTTCAGGCAACACGACTTAGGTTATAAAGCCACAGAAAAAAAATCACACAACCCAAACACACACTCATTCACGATCCCTGTCTTGTACCACAGCATGACCCTTAAACCTGCCATCACGCCACAAATTAAAAAGTGCCAGAAGGCAGTTTGATTTGAACCATAATTTTACTTGAACTGGACAGAAAAAATCCCTGACCCTGGAACGCAGCATGAGCCCCAAACCTGCATGAACCCCAGATTTAAAAGTGCGGAAAAAAGGAGTCCTTTCACAACCACCATTTTAGTTGACCTGGACATGAACTATACTGTCCTGGCCACAGCATGAAACCAACCCCAAACCTGCATGACCCCCAGATTCAAAAGTGCCAGGGAAAAGGAGTCTTTAACCACCATTATAGTTTTCACTGACATTGACTATACCTGTCCCTGGCCACAGCATGAGCCCACAAACCTGCAATGACCCCCACATTTAAAAGTGGCGGAAAAATGATCTTTCACACCATTTTATTGAACTGACATTGACTAAATCTATTCCAGTCCGCAGAATGAACCATTAAACCTGTCTGACACCACAGATAAAAAGTGTCGGGAAAAGGAGTCCTTTGAACCACCACTTTAGTTGAACTGGACATTGACTATACCTGTCCTGGACCGCAGTAATGACCATTAAACCTGTCTGACCCGCAAATAAAAAAGTGCCGGAAAAGGAGTCTTTGAACCACCAATTTTAGTTGAACTGGGGGGACTTTACCTATATCTTCCTGTACCGCAGAATGACCATTAAACCTGTCTGACACCACAGATTAAAAAGTGCCGGAAATAGGAGTCTTTTAACAACCATTTTAAGTTTCACTGTACATATACAGTCCCTGTCCTGGGTAGAGCGCTTGCCCCTCCGAAGAGTGCGGACCAATTGAGCTTCACTCTGGAAATACTGGTGTTAACCGCTCACTGTTCCAACCCAGTGCCCTTTTTCTTGGCATTCTTTTTCATCATTTTACTCAACGTGCTGGCGGAAATTGTCTCTGTACTTTGTTCTCTGTCCGTGCTCCTACTCCAATGTCCTCTGAATAACCTACATCTGGTCAAGTTTTCCTGTACCTCCTTTGTACAATTCAGAGAAATTTTTTTTTACCAGCTATTTTGTACATGCAAGTTTTTTTAGTATTTTACTTCTAGAAAACACATTTTTAAAATAGGATGGAATCCCACCATTGTCTTGTTTCTCTTTTTTGTACAATGTAGTAAATGGGTTGTCTCAATACATACAGGGATTGATAGCTTATGTTAAAGATCTTGCAAAAACAATCATTTTTGCAATATTGTCCATTAACAGTGTCCTACCATTCCTGTTTCTGACAGCACCATCACCCTTGAGCACTCTTGACAATTGTGAAGAACAAATGTCTGTTAGAAACAACATTTTTTTTATAATAGACCTTGTAGTATTGCTTGCATTTCGAAAGCAGCATGACCCAAAAAATTATAAAAATGACTTCTCAGCCACTGTTAAAAATGTGGAGGGAGAAATGCCGCTTAGAAGCCAACATTTCTGTTCCAAAGGACCATGATTATTGCTGTATCTCACTGCAACATGACCCCAAAAAATTATAAATAGACTTCTCAGCCACTATTAAAAATTGTGAGGGAAAATGCCACTTAAAGCCACATTCTGTTCCAAAGGACCATATTATAGCTGTATCCACAGCAACATGACCTCAAAACCATTGACAATGCGAAAACTTCTAAGATAAAGTGAGTAAATGGAATACGGTGTTTGTCATGAAACCTTTGCTGTCTTTTACAGTCATCCTCACAGCAAAACCAGCAAATGAACTGTTGGGAAAAGAGAATAAAAATTGCAGTAAGAAATATCATTTTAAAAAAAATTTTTCAAGAGGACCATTTCTGTTTGAAAGAGGAATGTGAAGTAGACCGCAACTAAATCGGTGACCTCGGCAATTGGGCCACAACATCATCAGAGATCCATGCCGATTCATCTTGATGAAAGTCAAACGATCCACATTATCTGTGGAAAGCCGGATGCGTTTGTCTGTAATGACTCCTCCAGCTGTGCTGAAGGTCCGCTCAGATATGACGCTGGCTGCTGGGCAGGACAACACCTCTATGGCGTCCCGTCCATTTTGGATACCCAGAAGTCTATTGGGTCCGGAACACATACAAAAACATCGGTGTTGAGACGCAGATAGTCGTGCACCATGATCTTAAGCTGGTCTCTGTGTGTTGGATGTGTGCCCTGCATTGCATGCGTTGGTGAGGTGGTAAACAAAGATTGCCAGAGGTCACCCATTAGGCTTCTGCCACCTTTCCCGCTGGCTGCCGCTAAAGGCTACTTGGCACTTACTGCTGTCACGTCGCTGATGTTGTTCCACCCGTGACATTTGGAACGTAAGCAGACGCAACAGAAAGTCTCCAGTTATCAATCAGCAAGGTCTCCATTTCCTGCATTTTACTCTCTATTTGGTGGTGGAAGGAAGTGCTGATTTTGTTTTGTACCGGGATCCAGGAGGGTGGCCACCCATAACTGTTGTTCATTTTGATGGCCTTAATGCGAGGATCATTTGGAGGAAATGGAGCATCCAAGCACTCATGTGAGAGATGGAGCCTTGATTTCCCAAGCCTCTGGTCGAGGGGCACTAGCAAACTGATCTTCCTCATCTTCCTCCTCCGCCTCAAATCGCGCCAACCTCTATCCAAGGCAGGGACGTCGGTAACATCGGTGTCTAGGAATACCTCACTCCTCCTCCTCCGCTGCCCCCTCCTCCGGCACAGCTTCAACACAGCCCTGACTTCCCTAGATGATGCACCCTGAGAGCTGATGCGCCACCTTGCACTAGCTCTGGACCCCGAACCACTGCCTAATGAAGACCGATGAAATTGTGAAACTGTCGGGCCTTGTGGATTGACGGAGAGAAAGGCTCCGTGTCCGCATCTGTTTCCTCTCCTCCTCCGTCGCTGGCGGGACCTGTTGTTTCAGAGTGTCCAACGATCGTTCCAGAACTAAGATCACCACAATGCTCATGCAGACAAGGGCATGTCCGCCCGGACCATTTTGGTGGCTTCTTCAAACTGGCAAGGATGTGCAGAGCTCTTTCACCTCCTCCACTCTCGGTGGCTCAACACCCCGAGGTCCGCACCGCTGCTTGTCAGGCCATGTGTCACTTCGTACTGCGTAATGGCATTGCCTGCGCACATCGCTGGAGCTGTGGAAGGTGGAATTCCAGCTGTTGCCAACGTCAACCCGGGGGGGGGGC
>JAODAL010055109.1:0-24187 GCA_025379985.1 Phyllomedusa bahiana
AAAGAGCGCCACCTTTTTGTCATTTTTTCCCAAAACACAAAATGCGGCTAAAATTACTTGTGTGAACAACCCAAATGAAAAAGTTGGCCTTTGTGCATCATTGTTAAATTTGGAGAAAAAAAAAAATAACATGGTTTCTTGCCCCAAATCGGGAAAATACTTTTTGCACTCACACATTTTTCACTTGAGAAACCCCAAAAAACTGCGGAAAAAACTGAACAAAATCATGAAAAAAAAGTCCAAAAAACCTTTTGTAATGAAGGGTTTTTCCGCTGAGGAAAACAACCTGTTTTGTCCTTTGCCATGTGAACGCACCCTAGGGATTTCCCCACGGCCGGTTTTGGGCCGGGTTTTTTCGGGTTTGCGATTTGCAGACCGCTGAACAACCGGCCGAAAAAATGGCACAATTTGTGCTCTATGGAAAACCCGGCACATCCCCACTAAAAGGGTTTCCCCCCGGGGTTTTGCCCCCGGGCGGTGGCGGCAAAACTTTGCAGGGCCCCATTTTCCCGCGGGTTTTTTGGGACGGAATAGGCGCCAAGGGGAGGGGAGAAAACCCCGCCCCCCCCCGCGGCCCGTTGGGATGGCCGCAAAAGGGGACAAATACCCCCGGAAAACCGCCGGATTTTTCCTGTCCGTGTAAACGTCCCTAAAAAATTTTTAGACAAAACTGTATTTTTTTTTCATTTTTTTCATCCTTACAATGGTATCAAGCTACAATCAGTAACAGTACATTGTTGTAAAATGATAAGCCATCATTAGTTTAATTTAACACACATTATAGGGAATGATAACATGCCACGGTGCTAATTAAGAGAATAGGACTCAATGCAATCATTATTTTCTCTGAGAATCAGGAGCCCCTGTGGGCCCTCAGTATATACGTAACTATTAGACTATCTTTTGAACAGAAAACCCAAATTAAAAGGGCAAAATTTCTATCTAATAGTGAATGTGTAAATGTGCGTTTACGCTACACGTTCTATTTCCTATATGAATGTAACATTAACATTGTGAAAGGCTCTATTTTGCCGGTCACCGTTCGGAGAGAAGACTTTCATGACTGACTGGGTTAAATACAAACATTTAAAATTGCAATTTCAAGAAAAACAGTTATATTTTTATGGCAATGCAGCTGCTGTAATAATACAAAATGTGTGACTTTATTATTACTTTGGGACACGTTAAATCTTTACTTTGGGACACACTGTTTGAGGCATAGTTTATAAAAAAAAAAAGGAAGAAAAATACTCCAATAATTTCTTTATGCACGCTGCCAGTAAACCTCACCTCAGTTGGCTTCCTGTGCACATTTTCAGAATATCTTAAATCAGTGGAGTTATTATAATTAGCAATCTGTTGATTTTAAGGTTTGCTCATTAAAGTATACCTGTCATGTAGATTTGAAAAATCTAATATTAATAGTGTAATCCAATTAAGACAGTGAACTGTTGTGTTCAGTCGCAAATCCTTTCTGCATACATATGCCATTTTTAGACACAAGGACTTCACATCCTTGTAAAATGGAGCTTCCTGTAGTAGGCTGCTTTCCAGCTGACGTAATCGGACCCCTTTTAGCGGCCATATTACTTGTCACACCCAAACCTCCTACAGTTCTATTGATCTTAAAGGGATTTTCCCATCTGGCTGTTCACGAAGCCATCTCTTCTCAACCAACTTCAGGCTCTCACTTCCTGTTCAGGCTGTGGGTGGTTCTACAGCAGTGACTGACATTTCAGCTCTTTTTTTACTAGCTGAGCCTGTAAGAGGGAAATCGGTGATGGAGAGCACAAGCCTATAGAGCTCTAAAAGGTTAAAGTTTGTCAGTAGGAAAGGTAAACAAGCTCAGTTACTGAAGAGATATAGCGGGGAGTGATGTCAGCATCCCAGTCACTGCTAGTGCAGTGAGAGGTTGTAGGTAACCAAGGAAACCTTCTGTACACAAGCAGGAGATAAGAAGTGCTCTAATTGCAAAAGGAAGCAAAATCTGAACAATAATGTGTCACGGTGCACGCTGTGCCTCTGCTGCGTCCCCTGTGTTTCACTCACCTGTCCTGGCTCCTGCTCCGGCTCGTGTATGTCTGCTCCGGCTGTCGCACCATGTGTGTCGCACAAAGGGCGCTTGCGCGGCAGTGCATGAGCATTTAAAGGGATAGTGTCCCAATTTCCCCGTCTTGCCCTGTGCCCTGGCATAAAGGAACTTACTCCCTTACCCACGTCAGTTCGTTTTTGTCTTCCTAAAGAGCTTGACCCCCTGGCTGCTGTGTCGCGGTTTACCTATGCGTTAAACAGTACGCCCCCCTTTTACCTCTAAACCCCTGCCACTGCACCAGCCCCGTTATATACTGCTGTATTTTTTCGCTGCCCAAAGTTCAAACTCTCCGGGGACTGCCATCCCCAAAGGCCACACCTCCGGTGTCCGTTATCCTACTTGTCAATACAAAAATCTTGCACACTAAAGACTAAGTAAAACCTCAAGTTTTAAAGGAAAATAGGAAATGCTTTCAGCTAAGGAAAATATAAAAAAACCTGGGACTCTTAGTTTACAGTATTTGAAAAAGTTGTTTAAGCTCACCCCCCCAACACGTAAGGGGGGTTCCCAAGCAGGTGGCCCCCTACACTAAAAAATGTTACCTTGCTAGGGTCCATTCGACTGCCATTTCCCCCAGGATGAAGGAACCGCAATTGAATTAACCGCAGGGATTTAAAAAAGAGGTGGTTGAGTGCAGAAACCAATGAGATTCCCACACAGCGCGAGGTGAACATTGTCTAAAAGCTCTGCCAGCGCTATAAAGAGCCTTGGACTTTTCAGTGCGAAGATTATTTTGGATCACTCCAGACTGGAGACAAATGCCGCAAGTTATCACTTTATTTTCCCTTATGTTTTTAAACCCAAGGCTATTTACCAAAATGCTATTGTACGTTGTTGATATCTTTTAAATTGCATACGTTTTGTGACACATGATTATAGTGTCTGTATGGATATCCTTTTCATTCGACCATAAGAAAAGACCCTTTGCTGTGACACTCATATTTAACTCCATGCTGTCCATTTCCCTTTCTGTCCCCCTTTGAAGGGTTTCTACCCCTTTCATTGAGTTCAGCTGTGTTTAATTAAACTGTTGAACGATTAGGAAGCCCAAACACCGTTAAAAAAGACCCGCAGCTCACAGTGCATGTCAGAGCACATAGAATCATGAGGTCTGAGGAACTCCCCAAAGAGTCAGAGACAAAATTGTGGCAACTATATTTACTATTTTCCCATCGGCAAACTTAAACTCTATCTTTTCTCTATCTAAAAAAAACAAAAACTTATTTTTTTTTATTCTAACTCTTAACCTCTATACACCTATTTAAAAACCTATCTCTACCTCCATTTAACCCTTTTTCTTCGAAAGAGGGAATAACTCCCTTTCTATCATCAAGTCTGGTGGAACCCCCCTATTAACAGAAACCCTTATATTATAGCAAAGTACTAGCTTCTTTAAGAGATCCCAACCAAACATTTTGGGCGTCGTCCTAATTCATAAAAGAACAAAAAGGCCCCCTTGTGACACCGTCGCGCGGGTGACACTTGAGCCCCGAGGTGAGAGATACAATTTAAAACTCAATCCTGACCTCGCCGACATTTTTTCCCCAGAAAAACCCTGGCTTTATCAAGGCTTAGGGGTCCGATCCATTTTTCTGAGCTCATTCCCTTTATTCATGTTGGAAACACCCCATTCAGGGCTCACCAATTAGCCATCAAGAATCCAATAAAGCCCACTCCCCCTTTCCGCCCACACTCATAACTTGCCCCTGCTAAAGCGCCCCATGCCCATGAGCCAACAACCTTCATAAAATTCGCCATCTCCAAACGGGTTTTGCCCCCCCCTTACCGTACTGCCGTGCTAATGCACTGCTCAAAAAAACCCCTCACCCCTCGGGTGAGGGGGGTTCCCGTCTCACTTCTCTCATATTATTGCAACTGCGTGCCTCACCTAAATAACTAAGAACTAGGACACTTACCACAAAGCCATCTTGTAAATTCCCAAAACCCCCCTTCTTTCAATATCTAATAGATATCAGGGGAATATAAACTCCATGTACAATAGAACTTATATTTTTTTTTCCCCATAAAGCATTCTCCTATGTATTAATATGCATATTCTTTTAAAATAGAGCTGCCCAACCCCATTAAATACATGTTCCACTGAATTGTATAGTTTTGTCTAAAGACTATTTTCATAAACACTCTCTTTCACATTAATATTCTACTCATTTTAAAAATTTGTAGGCTCTCCTACGGCTCACAGCTGCCATTCAATCCCCAGCCCACAATGGGAGCATAAAAAGAACCCCAGTATCCTCAAATCCCCACGATCACTGCTCCCCTCCACTAGCCCACCCCCGCAACAGGAACAATAAATCTCTACTACTGAGTACATACTGAATAGCCCCCCTTGCAAACGCAATATACATCATCCCAAATTTTGTTAAAAAAAACCGGGCCTCAGTGATAAATATCTGTCATCATTACAGGCCCAGGGGACAATGAGGAAAAAGAGAGAAAAGGGGGAGTTAAGGGGAGAGGAGGGGGGGGGGGGGAAAGGGGGCGCGCGGGAGATGGAAGGGCGGGGGAAAAAAAAAAAAACACATATATGAACTCTAGGCTTTCCATGTCAATATTCAACTGTGCTATATCCATTACCGACTTAATAAAATTTTCATTTTTTAAAAAATTATTATATAGGGAAAATCGCAAGATCAAACAAATGCCGAAAATGAAAAGCCTTCTTTTAGGCCTTTAGGTTTCAATGTATTGATGTGTGTATCCATCTTCCCCTCTTCCTGCAACAAAAACTACATCCAAACCCCCTTTTTCCCCAAAGTTTTTTCACAAATATCCCCCCCAAAATTTTACCCCTCTATTTCGCCATTATGTATTTTCCAAAAATGTGCCTTTCTGGGGAGTGTCACCCCTGTTTTAATAGTACTCAGATGTTTCGAGATCCACCGAAACTCCTTGGGGTTTTTTTTCCCACTAGATCTTGGGCGGGTACAATAGCCCCATAAACCACCCCTCGGTTTTTTACAATTATAAAATTGTCTATCTAAAATCTTCTCTTATAATGGGTTTAAAAAAAACAAATCTTTTAGTTTCCATAGAATGGACAAATAAACATTTTCCCAAGGGATTGAGCCTACCACCGGGACTGAACCTGTTTTTTTTTGCCATCTCCCCAAAATGACTATTACAAATTCACCCCTAAGATTCTTCCTCTTCATAAGTGACACTAGGATTTTAGAAATACCTCAGAGAATACTGGACTCCCTTCAGAAGTGCCAATGCTTCTAAGGTAGCTCCTTTCTTTGCTCATCATCAAAGGTACCATACAAAAATTAAAATCGGTTTTTTCTTTTTCTTTTACTGTTTAATAAATTTCCTTGTCCTGGTCAAACCCTATTAAACGCCTTCCTCAAACATTTTTTGGATAACCCCTTCCTAAAAGTGCATTTAAAACTTATACATTCTTCATTAAAAACCCCTCTAATGAAAAAATTTTCTACGACCCCAAAGAAATTTGGGCCCCCTAGGGGAACCCTTTTTTTTGTAAGGTGGATCCAACTAGAGAAATGTAACAAACTTTTGGGTAGCCGTATTTTTCTAAAAACTTTGTCAAATCGCTTATTTTCATCCAACATAATTTCAAGACCCAAAAAAATTTATTTTCCCCGATAAATTTTTCAAATGTGAATTTCATCCCAATTTCATTTCATTAAGTCTAGATACAAAATCCATGAAAAAATTTTCACTACCACCCCCAAAAAATCAGAATAACATCATAAAGGCCCCCCAAAATAAAACCCATCGTGAATTTTCAAGGTGTTCAGAAAAAACAAAGCACCTCCCCCAACCTAAAAATAGATTAGCAAAACTTGGGCACAGACGTTACCATGGGGGCCCCTTTTTACTGGTGATAAAAGGTGCCATCAAACAAAAAATAGTTATTGTCAAAACAAAATCCAATGCTGTAAAACGAAATCATTTGTTCCGAAAAATTGTGTACCTTTGTGTCAAAAAATCTTGATTGCTTTGGCCGGTCATGTCTGATGTTACTGAAAAGGGCTTCTAGCTAAACTTGCAAAAAAGTGTACCTCACCACCACTAGATCTTTAGTTCTCATCACAGTTCCTTCTATTTTAAATATAAAGGAAGGCAGTGCAAAGGGCATCAGTATCGATAAAATTTTGTGCGGGGCCCTTTGTTTTAAAAATTGTTTTCCCTAGACTATCGCTTCCTTTTTGGCACAACCTCTTTATCATTTTTGGTAATGCATAAAAGGTTAGCAAAAGTAGGATTCACAATTACTAAATTTTTTCCCCCTCATAATTAATTTTTTCTAAATTCCCCAAATCCAAAACCCTTTTTCAATTCCTTAGAACCCCTTGGCAGGGGCGCGCTAGGCGGGTTTAATTCGGGCAAACCCCGAACAAAGCCCTGTGCCCCGATTCTCAGACCCCCGGGCTGGGGCCCGCGGGGCACCGACGTTCTATTGAGCTGTTTTTTGTCCTGGACGCACACACACTCGGATGGTTTGCTAGGTGAGGGAGGGAGGGAGGCGACTGCAGGGGGGAAGGGGACGAGGAGGGAGGAGGGGGCCAGGCTGCTCACACTGCCAAGTAGGAAGTTCCGGAGCACAGCCGGGCCGGCAGTGGGGCCCGCCCCCTGCTGTATCCCGGACCACTCCTCAGCTGCCTTGCCGCCCTGTCTATGGCTCCAGCAGCAGCAACTCCCACGGTACCCACATCCTGAGGGGCTCTATGATGAGGATGCTCACTGTAGGGACCAGGACTACGTAGTTAATAGAGGGGAAAAACAATATCTTCATAAAAGTAAACTGTACTGGTGTTCTGATTTTGGATCTGATTGTGTGTCGAGTGTGTGTGTGTCTTTGGGGTGTTGTGTGTGTGTGGGTGGTCTGAGTGTGTGTGTGGTGAGGCTGGTGGTGGTGTCGAGTCTGTGTGGTGTGTTTCTGGTCTGAGAGTGTGTGTGTCTGGTCTGTGTGTGTTGTGTCTGATCTGAAGTGTGTTGTTGTCGAGTCTGAGAGTGTGTGGTGTGCTGAGTCGAGTGGTGTCTGGGTGGCTGAGTCTTGGGGTGTGGTGTGGTCCCGAATGAAATTTTGTTCACATGCGTAAATTGCGGGGCGCATTTTCCCAGTTTTTTGCGCCCTTTAATCCCAGACATTCGCAAACCCCAATTTTGGTAATTCTAGCTCTTTCCTAGAGAGTATAATTAATGGTATTGTATGACAGGGGGGGCGCGCGTGATTCCAAAACAAAAACCGGTTTGCGGGGGGTGACCATCCTCCCCCCGCAATAAACCCTTGTGAACATAGCCAAAGGGCCCCCGGCCCCGGAGTATGGGGGCCTTAGCAAGCCCCTGCTCATTGGGTTGGGTCTTTTGGAAGCCTCTCTATGTTTTAATCACCAATATCTCCAACCCATCGTTATAGTCCCCTTTTATTTTAAAATGACAATTTACCACCCTTGTCATGGGTTTGATTTCTATCTCCCTGTTAGATTGTGTTCGCAATAGCTACTTTTCCCCCCATTTTAAATTTTAAAGAAGATGGTTGTCGTCTGAGTGCTATTTCTTTATGTCTTGGTTCACTTCCCAAACTATCCAATAAATTAAAATTTTGATACGGAGGGATTCCAAAATTTTTTGGGTTCCCAAAATTTTTCAAAGGTATATCTAAAATTTTGGGCTCTCCTTCACCTTCAAACCCGCAAATTTTTCAAGATCACCCAATGTTTTTCTCCTCTATTTTTTAAAGGGGTTTTGTTCATCATTTTTTTTCCCTTTTATGAAAATTTTTGCAAAGCCAACTTTTTAGCAAAGGAATTAATATCTTTTAACCCATACAAATTTATTAAATTTGGCAGGGGGTGAACGTAAGACCGTATGACAACACCCGTTTTTGATTTTTTCCGTTAATCTATGAGAGATAAGTTAATCCTTGTAGTGCTCCATCCTTTTTTATTTCTGTGATTCCCCTTCTCTCGATCCCTCAAGAAATCCTTGGGGGTTTCTAAAAAAATGGGGTGTATTTGCGTCTGAGTTTTAGTTTGCGCTGTGTTTTATAACCTGCCCCTTTCCTGCCATGGGGGCGTATTTGTATTTCCCTTTGAAATCATTGCCCGTGCTCCCCACCATGGGCCACCACACCACGGATGCAGAAGGGACAATGTTTTGATCCCACAATTCCCCCTCCCCATTTCCTTGAGGATTCTGCTTTTCCTGCCTGAATAAAGATTTTTTTTGCTTTTCTTTTTTGTCCAACCTCTTTTTTTTTCTCGACCCTTCCCCACCACTTTTCTTCCCCTGCGTATAGCTTTAATAGAACCTGTGGGGGTTCTTCCCAGCAGAATTCGAATCTGACAATCTGAATAAGATTGGTTTGTAGGTAAAATTTTAATTTTTCCAAATATAAAACCCGATTTTATAAAATCTTTTCGATCCCTCAATATTTGTTTTTTTTCCTTTCCTTAATTTTTTCTCTCAGAAATTTTTATGTTTCGTGTAATTTTTGTTCTAAATTTAGGGAAATCTGGATGGGCCCGAAAAATTATTAATCTCCCCTTTTTCCGATTTATTTTTCACTTAATTTATTGAATGAAATTCTCTCATATTCTGACAGATTTTCATCAATTTCAGAGGCTTCGTTACGTTTTTTTTCCCACCCCTTTATAAAAAATGGGATCCCTAAATGTGTTTTGGTCTAGGGTAAAACCCTAAACCCTATACACAATTTGTTGTTTTTATATATTCTTAATCTACTTCCCCACCTGCCCGAATTTTTGTTTGTAAGTTTTTATTTTAATTTCTGAAAAGGGTTAAAGGTGTTTGTTTTATTCAAAGGGAAATTGGGTTTATAGAAAATCAATTTGCTTCCCGTGAAAAAAAATCCAAATTAATTTTTGACCAAAAAACCTGCCACCCTAGATTCCCCACTTGAACATTCCGTTCACCAAAATTCACATAATCTCCCCAAAAAAAAGGGGAAACCCCCAAGAGAACAAAGAGGACTTTTGATCACTATTTTTCTTTTTTTTGCTTTGGCAAACTTAAACTTATCAGTTCTCTATCTAAAAACACTAAAACTTAACTTTTATTAATCTAAAATCTTAACCTCTATACACACATTTAAAAACCCGCTCCCCATCCCAATCATTTTTTCCCTTTTTTGCTTCTGAAAGAGGGAATAACTCCCTTTCTTCATCAAGTCTGGTGGAATCCCCTAAACAGGGAAACCATATTCTATAGCAAAGTACTAGCTTCATTTAAGGGTCCCCAAGCCAGCTACTTGGGGAAATCGTCCCTAAACTCATGGACATAGAACATAAGGCCCCCTTGTACACCCCCTGCAGCATGAACTTTTGACAGAATGAGAGTCACAATTTAAACGTCTCCTGACCTCCTGACATGTTTCGCCCTAACCGGGTTTTCAAGGCTTAGGGGCCCCCTCACATGTGGCTGAGCTACTTTCCTTTAATCATTTAGGTAACACCCCCTTCAGTGCCACCAATTGCCATCAGAGAAATGAAGAGAATGAAGAGTTTTTGTTTTCCTATGGCAAAATTTTTAAAAAATGTGATCAAAAATCACTCTTTTTTCTCTTGCGAGTCCCAAATTTTTTGGGATTTTGACAAGAATTGTGGCAAGGCACAGATCTGGCCAAGGTTACCAAAGAATTACTGCAGCATTCAAGGTTCCTAAGAGCACAGTGCAGGGGCGTTGCTAGGGTCCCAAAACATCCGGGGCCCGGGCCCTGTGTTAAGTTTTGCTCAGAAGGGCGGGGTTCACACGGCGTTTTTTTTTACGCCCCATGAACCGCGTCATGTGTTTTTACAGAGAAAAAACTGTCTCCAGCGCATCCCTCTGAAGCTCTCACTAATATTTATTCTCCCAAGAACAGGTAATCGTTGCTCTCAGTGAGGCTATGAGTTACCATAATGTTGGCCAGTACTTTGGGTGTATTGAAGTGCAATTACCCGCCGAAGTACGGACCAACATTATGTTATGTGAACATACACAGTGTATTTGTGGAGCATAACTGTGCTGTAATGTGCCCAAAGTGCGCCCCGCAAATACGGTAAAATCATAGCGGTGAGGGCTAGGATTAGCTGCTGTTTTCCCTGCACATAGAACCCACCCTTAAAAATAAGTGACCTGCCGCTTCTTTCAGGGGGAAAGTGAAGATGGATGGGAGGTGGCCGGAGCGCTGCTGAAATTACACACTGGAGAGCACGTACTTTCAACAGCAGGCGTATAGCGGTGCGCACAGGTCTGTGCCACTATATGCTGTGTGAGCATACCCTTAGGGCAGTACACGTGTGTTTTGGAAGAACATGCTGTTCAGCACGTACTTCCAAGCACAGAGGGGGCCGGTCCATTCACCTCCACTATCAGAGCCGCGAAGAAGTGACGCCACTTCTCTCCCCCAGTGTGCAATATATGTGTATTGTACGCACGGGAGAGACGAGATGTAATTCATAGCTCTCTGTGAGAACTATGAATTACAGTAATTGCAGCACGCATGTCGGGCGTATTGAGCGCAAATACGCCACGAAATGCGCCCCATGGTTTACGCAGCGTGAACATAGGCTGCAGCAGCTGAAATCATACGCAACCCTGACAAATGACAAGTATAAAAAATTATATTCAAATATGATTTGTCATCAGGTTGTAGTTTACATGGCTAAGGGTATGTTCACATGGCGTAATTGCGGTAATCCACAGTTCTCATAGAGAACTATGAATTACGCGTCTTCCCCCCCATGCGTACAATACAATCATATTGTATGCATAGGGAGATAAGTGACATGTCAATGCATGTCTATGGGGCCGGCGGGCTTGCCCCCCCATCCGCCCCCCCCCCCCCCCCCCCCCCGTGTTTCGAGAAGACGTGCTGATCAGCGCGAGCTCCTGAAGCACACAGTGTACTTCGGCACGTACTGTACACGTCACAATACACCGTGTGAACATAGGCTAAGGGACACACCAGGCAGGATTATGTTTTACTGATGTGAATGAGGTGATATTGTGGATATGTGTGTGTATACACCAATATACATACACATATATACAGTACATACACATTTTCAAACACACACAGAGACATATATACAAACATACATACATACACACACACGTATCCACATATAAACATACACACAGACATCTATACAAACACATCCAAACACATACAATGCATACATACACACACACACACACGTATACACATATAAACATACACACAGACATCTATACAAACACATACACACATGTATACACATAAATACAATACATACACATTTGCATACACACATGCATACACATTCAGTACAGTTCACATTCAGGAACATTATTTTGTCTCACCCTTATTACACTACTTAGAATTATTGTTCAGCACTGAGGCTCCTCACTCCTCCTCACCTTCTAGCTGGTCTGGTCCTGGGCCAGATAAGAGGACAGCAGGGGGCGGAGCCTCTCACTGACAGCCGCTGCTTCCAGACTCCCTTCACAGTGTGAGCAGTGTTCCCCCTCCTCCCTCCTGTGCTCCCGTCATCCCGGGCAGTCGCCCTCCCCCTCTCTGCCAGCACATAGCTGCTGCTGCTCTGTACTGTTGGTGCGTCCAGGGGAAGCACTCACAGTGGATCAGCTTGTCGGCTCTACCGGTCACAGTAATGACCTGGAACCGGAAGTTCTGAGACTTGGGGCACAGAGAGTCTGGTCCGGGGCTTGTGCCCCGAACAAACCTACCTAGCGACGCCCCTGGCACAGTGGCCTCCATAATCCTTAAATGGAAGAAGTTTGGGACAACCACAACTCGACCCAGCCATCCAGCCAAACTAAGCAATCGTGGGAGAAGAGCCTTGGTGAGAGAGGTAAGGAAGAACCCAAAGATCACTGTGGCTGAGCTCCAGAGATGCAGTAGGGAGATGGGAGAAAGTTCCACAAAGTCAACTATCGCTGCAGCCTCCACCAGTCGGGGCTTTATGGCAGCGTGCGGCCGACGGAAGCCTCTCCTCAGTGCAAGACATAGGAAAGCCGCATACAGTTTGCAAGAAAACACATGAAGGACTCCCAGACTTTGAGAAATAAGATTCTCTGCTCTGATGAGATGAAGATTGAACTTTTTGGTGTTAATTCTAAGCGGTATGTGTGCGGAAACCCAGGCACTGCTCATCACCTGCCCAATACAATCCCAACAGTGAAACATAGTGGTGGCAGCATCATGCTATGGGGGTGTTTTTCAGCTGCAGGAACAGGATGACTGGTTGCAATTGAAGGAAAGATGAATACGGCCAGGTACAGAGATATCCTGGATGAAAACCTCTTCCAGACGCTCTGGACCTCAGACTGGGCCGAAGGTTCATCTTCCAACAAGACAATGACCCTAAGCACACAGCTAAAATAACAAAGCAGTGGCTTTCAGAACAACTATGTGACCATTATTGACTGGTCCAGCCAGAGCCCTGACCTAAACCCAATTGAGCATCTCTGGAGAGACTTGAACATGGCTGTCCACCAACGTTCACCATCCAACCTGAGGGAACTGGAGAGGATCTGCAAGGAGGAATGGCAGAGGATCTCAAAATCCAGGGTTGAAAAACATAATTCCCAAGAAGATTCCCATGGCTGTACTAGCTCAAAAGGTGCTTCTACTCAATGCTGAGCAAAGGGTTTGAATACTTAAGACCATGTGATATTTCAGTTTTTCTTGTTTAAAAAATTTGCAAAAATGACTACATTTCTGTTTTTTTCCTTTCAATATGGGGTGCAGAGTGTACATAAAAAAATGAACTTTGTTGATCTTACCAAATGGCTGCAATAAAACAAAGAGTGAAAAATGTAAAGGAGTCTGAATACTTTACGTACCCACTGTAGAAGGCTGTGGATACTATTCAAGATCTAAATTATGAAAATAATGCTGATGTTACAAAATAATCATTGAGGGACAAGACTACATAAAACAGAAACAACGCCACTTTGGCCAGGAGTTGGTTCTAGGACTTTTAGCACAAACTGTGGAAAGTAGTAGTGCTGTTTCCAAAACAAAGGGACCATGGACGGTGGTGGACCATGTTTTTTGGCATGGGTTTGCGCTAAAAACTGCAGCTGGTTTTTAGATTTGCCGTCGGCTCCATACATCAAATGTACAGGAATCTGATGACAATCCGGGCGGAATATCAGAATCCAGTGCATTCCAAAAATGATCTAAAAAAATCCATGCTATGTAGACTACTGCACAGATTTTTTATTGCTGTCTATAGGGCAACGGTTACTGTCAGATTTTCAGTAGATTCTAAATATTGAATATGGTCGAAAATCCAAACAAAAACCTGTGCTGTGTAGACGGACAGTGGTGATCAAGGGTTTGTAAAAAGCACTGTCCTAGCAGAATGTCTGGCTATAAATGTGAGCTAGAAGAGCTGTATTTGTCATGAGAGGAAGCTTCTAGTATGAGAAAAGCAATGTACACGCCACAGAGACATAATGTTAACTGCTAAGGAATATAAATACATAGATATGTGATCTGCAGACCTGATTAAAGTTTTTCTTAGATGAAAGAGAAGATCAGAGAGTAAAAAGCAAGCTCAGTCCTGCTGATAAGACACAGCAGGAAGTGACATCACAAGCCCGGTAACTGCTAGAGCAGTGAGAAGCGTGTGTAAACAAGCAGGATATCAGAATTGCTTTAAAGGTGATTTATCGCTTCATCAGTTCGTGTGTTTCCTTGTACTTTCAGTTTCTCAGTTCCTAAAATACAGGGGCGTTTCTTCCCCTCCCAGCTGGGTGTTACTTAACTGAAGGGGCCTGACATCACCCCCCCCTTCACTGTTCGTGCTGGCTCCCGAGTCCGTGAGTTTGTTTGAGATCAGTGGGAGGGGATAGCACATCTATGCTCTTCCCCCCCTCTCTGTCTGAGTCCACATGTCACTGTGTTGTTCCTTTCCCTATGCAGTCTAATTTTGTAAGAGCTGTTTGTTTACATAGCACACCCTGCATTCAGTCTAGACAGTCTTCTATGAACTCAGAGCACTGATTTTTTTCTCCTCTCACAGCTGGAGGTTTGCTACAGTTGAATCCAGTCTTCTATGAACTCATCCAGAGCAGCACAGATCTGTCTCCCTCCAATGTTTACACGCAGGAGTATTAGGCACCGAACACAATTCTGCTATTTTCTGATTGTAGAAGCAGTTGCAGTGTTACTGTGCAGCTGCTGGCTGTGCAGAGTGAAATGTTGCAGGCTCCTTATTCTGAGTGAGAGAGGCAGGACTGCACGATCCCGTGAATACGACCAGGGGCCAGACAGAATGTAAATTAGTAGAGCCGTCAGCCAATGAAATGTAAGTAGGAGGAATCCGACCGCCACTGGGGAACAGTGTTTACACAAAACGCAGATAAGGGATCCTGTGAAAACAAGACAGCTTTGCTAATGACATACAATTGCTAAGTTGCTTTTTTTTCACTGTCCCCTTATTCTTTAGACCATTTAATGTAATGATACAACCCCTTTATTTATAGCTAAATCAGAACAGCAATGTGTTTGTTAATAGTCTTTGTTAGCCTTTGCCTACATAATTAAAGCTAATCAATGTGAGTACAATACCCCTTTTAAGGGACCCATGTATAACACCCTGACTCTGGATGCAATCTGTTCCTTAGACAGCAGTTTTATTTTGGACCTAGTAGGTATCTGAGATATCGAAACAAAGCAATTTCATAGAATGTGTTTAAGTCAATGAGCACAGTCCGTGTGAACAAATATACATACAGTACCTTACACACCAGCATTATACTCAATTATAAGGTGCTGTGTTGCTCTGCCTGAATAAGGAATATTTAAGACCAGAAAATGCCGCTCTACATATATAGAGGGAGCAGCAGCCTCATTCACAGAATCCAGTAGCATGTTGCACAATACGTACTGTTTTCCTTGGCTTAGAGGGGCTGCTTGTGTTTACCAAAATTACAAGTTGTGCAGCCTCCCATTGACCACAAAGCAGATGCTGAGGTGTTATGTCAGTGTTCATTTGAAACAGATAGCCTGTACTTGTTGCTAAACCTCTTCTTAATCCACAAATTCACTGAGAGCTAATCTGCCCCATCATATATTTGAGAGTAATACGCCTAAAGTCTATCATATCTACATTTGCTGCCCAGATTCTGTTGTTCCTTGTTATGAGCCATTTGGGTTTGAAGGAGGATGACTCTATTGTCCTTCCTTCTCACCTCCTTCTTATCTAGAATATGTGAGGCCATTTGCACTGTGTGCTATATATTGGTAGATAAACACTGATGTGCAAAAATTTTAGGCAGGTGTGGAAAAAATACTGCAAGGTATGGATGGCTACAAAAATAGAGGTGTTAAAAGTTTATTTTTATCATTTAACAAAATGAAAATAAAAGACAAATCGAAATGTAATCAATATCTGGTATGACCACCCTTTGCCTATGGAGTCCTTGAGGTAACGATACGGCCTCCACATTGACCTGATCTCAACATCATCGATTCTGTCTGAGATTACATGAAGAGACAGAAGGATTTAAACAAGCCTACAGTATGAGTACACCCCTCACATTTTCGTAAATATTGTATTATATCTTTCATGGGACAACCTTGACAATATGACACTTTAATACAATGTAAAGTAGTCAGTGTACAGCTTGTATTGCAGTATAAACTTGTTGTGGCCCCTCCTACAGTCCTACCTCTGTTTCCGTGGCCCTTTAGCCCCTATTTAAAATACAATTTGCTGCTGTGGAACTATTTTTTTCCCCTGCTTAAAGCTCGGATTACTTGCTTACAGGTTTTACCCGGTCCCCAATCCAGCATTCACGGGCGGGTAAGGGCCTGGGGCCTCCCCCCCAGAAGTCCAATTTCCCGGGGTTTTGGGCGGGCTCTTTGGTGAAAACCCTGCTTAGACTCCGTTCCCCCGGCGTTTGGGGGGTTACTTTAAAAACTTTCTTGGCCCAAGGGGATCATCCTTTGTTTACAATTTTGGATCTGTCAATGAACTGTAGCTCCCCACAGGCGGCAGTACTCATGTAGCCCCAAACCATGAAACTCCCACCACCATGCTTGACTGTAGGCAAGACACACTTGTTTTTGTACTCCTCACATGGTTGCCACCATACAAGCTTGACACTATCTAAACCAAATAAGTTTTTCTTGGTCTCATCAGACCACAGGATATGGTTCCAGTAATCCATGTCCTAAGTCAGCTTGTCTTCTGCAAATTGTTTGCGGGCTTTCTTGTGCATCATATTCAGAAGAGGCTTCCTTCTGGGATGACAGCCATACAGACCAATTTGCTGCAGCATGCACTTGTATGGTCTGAGCATTGACAGGTTAACCCACCATCTGCATCAATATTTAAAAGACAATCTCTTGATGTGACACTGAACACATGGACTCAACTTCTTTGGTCAATCATGGTGAGGCCTATTCTGAATGGAACCTGTCTTGTTAAATCACTATATGGTTTTGGCCACTGTGTTGAAACTCAATTTCAGGGTGTTCGGCAATCTTCTTATAGCATAGGGCATCTTTATGTAGAGCAACAATTTATTTTTTTTTTTAGCTCTGCAGAGAGTTCTTTGCCATGAGATGCCATGTTAAACTTCCAGTTACCAATATGGTATAGTTTGAGAGCAATAACACCAAATTTAAAACACCTGCTCCACATTCACACCTGAGACCTTCTAACCTTAATAAGTCACACCAGGAAAAGTGTCATATCTTCGGTGTTGTCCCATGAAAAGATAAAATAAAATATTTATAAAAATGTGAGGGGTGTACTCATTTTTGTGAGATACTGTATGTCCACAGATCTGTGCTTCGTTTTCCAAGATGTTTGGAACAACCTCCTTGCTGAATTTCTTCAAGAAGTGCAAATAGGATCATGGGTGTATTAAAAGGGTCCTGGAGGCACACAATGAGAACATCATTATACCATTATGCAAGTCACTGCTTAGACCACACATGGATTTTTGTGTACAGTTTTGGGCACCAGTTCACAGGAAAGACATTGTAGAGTTTGAACAGGTTCAAAGGGGGGCAATGAAAATAAAAAAGGATTAGGTGGAGATCAGCAAGATTAGGGTTATTTAGGTTAGAGAAAAGACAGTTTCTGGGTGAAATAATAAATATGTACAGTATAAATATATGAAAGGTCAATATAGAGATCTCTCCGAAGATCTATTTATAATCAGGATTGTATCTAGAACAAGGGTGAATCCTCTACGTCTTGAGGAAAGACATAGAAGAGGATTCTTTACTGTAAGAGTTAGTGAATTCACTAACAGAGTACAATCCTACCTAACTAGCTACTTGAGGCTCACCTACAGCCTACCTACCTTGCTACCTGGGGCTTATCTACCTACCTAGCCACCTGGGGCCTGCCTACAGTCTAACTACCTATCTACTTACTTGGGACCAACCTACAGCCTACCAACCTAGCTTACACTGTATATTATTTGCCCCCAAGAAATTTTGGGCGTGTTACTTGGTGGTTTTATCAGGTCCTTGTTTTTGAGTTTGATTTTTTTTCTTAGGTGGGGGGTTCTACAGCAGTGATTAGCATCTTCAACTTCTAGTGAGCCATTACTCTGAAAATGCAGGAGATTGTTATCTCTAACAAGATTACAGATAAAGCCATGCTTTTCAGTCCTCATAGCACATGTACCTTTTGTTTAGTGAAAGTAATCTTGTAAGATATGATTAGTTTGCTTAGATCTCCGTCAGTGGGGTGAGGTCAATCCCTGCTCTCTGCTCTCATTTTATCAGATAACAGACATCCCTGCTCTTATCTAACCAGACAACATACACCCTTTTGGTATGCACGTAACACAGAAACCTGTGTGCACTCAAAAGCACATCAAAATGCTCTTATCTCATGACTAAAGTAAAATCTATTGTCCAATATATTTAAAAAAGTCTTCATTTAACTGTCCCTTTATGTTGAAAGCTAATCTTTGTAGTGAGAAAACCCCTTTAAGGAGTCCAGTCAGCATTTTCTCCTGCTCCAAAATCATATACACCTATATATCATATCCTGCTCTCAGAGAGGGTAACGTAAACCACCTGATCATTTCTCTTCAAAAGAGTGTTCTGTGCCCTAACACTGCTCATTGGTCCGTTGGGGTATGAGTACTCAGTTGCCTGTAATAGGCTGCAGCTGTCACGTGAATGAAGACCGTTTAATGCTGCGGCCAGGATGAACGGACCGGCAGCCATAAGTGAACAGGAGCGTCTGGGAGGTAAGTGTGAATCTTAGCTTCTATTTTTTCTCATACCTCGGTGCACATCGTTTGGGCCCGGAACATCCCTTTAAGTTACTTGTAAATCAAATGATAAAAAAAATTTCCAAATTATTATTATTATTATTATTTATTTTAGAGCGCCCTTGGTTCCTGTATAGTCGGGTTGCATACAAGTACAAAGGTGACAATAACTAACAACTGGTACAGAAGGAGAGAGAGGTCCCTGCCCGTGAGGGCTTACAATCTGCAAGGAAGGTGGGAAGAGACAGAAGGTAAGGGGCGGACAGCTTTGTGGATGGTGTAGTGACAGCAGGGTTATTATTGGTTATAGGCAATACTGAAGAGATGGGTTTTCAGGTTGCTTTGGAGGCTGGTGAAAGTGGGGGACAGTCTGAGGTGTTGGGGCAGTGAGTTCCAGAGTGTAGGGGAAGCACAAGAGAAGTCTTGGAGACGGTTATATGAGGAGTTGACACGGGGAGAGCAGAGAAGAAAGTCCTGTGAGGAGCGAAGATTGCGAGAGGGGAGGTATCTGCAGATTAAGGCAGAGATGTATGGAGGGGAGAGGTTATGGAGAGCTTTGTAGGTCAAGGTAACTAACTTGAACTAGATTCGCTGGGCAATGGGAAGCCAGTGAAGGGAACGGCAGAGGGGAGAAGCAGAGGAGTATCGAGGAGAGAGGTGAATCAGACGGGCAGCAGAGTTAAAGATGGATTGGAGGGGAGCGAGGGTACTAGCTGGGAGGCCACAGAGAAGGATGTTGCAATAGTCTAGGCGTGAGATAACGAGGGCATGGACCAGCATTTTTGTGCTTTCGAAGTTAAGGAATGAGCGGATACGGGAGATATTTTTTAGGTGGAGGCGGCAGGCAGAGGTGAAGGTTTGGATGTGCGGTTTGAAGGACAGATTGGAGTCAAGAGTTATCCCAAGGCCACGGATTTGTGGAGCCGGGAGAGAGTGTAGCCATTAATAGTGATAGAGAGATAAGGTGGAGGGATAGAGTGAGATGGTGCGAAGATAATGAATTCAGTTTTCTCCACTTTTAGCTTCAGGAAACGTGAGGAGAAGAAGGAGGATATGGACGAAAGACAGTCAATAATCTGGGAGAGTAGAGAGGTAATATCTGGGCCAGAGATGTAGAGTTGGGTGTCATCAGCATACAGAGGGTATTAAAAACCATGCAATGCTATTAGTTGACCCAGACCAAGAGTGTAGATAGAAAAGAGTAGTGGACCCAGTACAGACCCCTGGGGAACACCAACAGAGAGCGGGCGAGAGGAGGAGGTGGTGCGAGAGTGAGAGATGTTAGCTCCAAATGGGGTTGTCTTCCAGTGGAGATTTGGGACCCATAATTAAGTCATAATCTGAAGCCACTGTAGGATCCCCTGGCACTCTAGTAGACGGGCACAGTCCTTTAACACCATAACCACCACCCTTCCTTTCATATTTTCAGTTATGACAACCTAGATGCCCATGTACATACAAAAAAATATAGGTAAAAGGTAAATCAGGGTGTGTTCATTTTTGGCTTTTGTTCCTGGCACATAAATCATGGAAGTGCGGGAAATAGAACGAATGTGGTCCAAATAAGACAATATTTGCTCCATTGTTTTCTATGGATTCGCCGTAGTATATGTTGGGAGACTGTTTATCCAAATGGATATCTGCAATGGACCCTGAAATGAGGTGTGAACACCCTGTCAGCTTTACATCTGATCTGTATGTTCAAGTTCAAAAGTTTAAAGACACTTGGCTACGTGTTTTCAAAAAATTATGAAATAGATGCGTACATTGATTGTGGAGTTTTAATAATTAAACCACATGATGTACAGTAACAATAATATAGCTGCGGTGAAAGACAGTTACCAAGAATTGGAATACTTATAATGAGTTGGTGAAGTAGGCAGCATTTAATTTGCAGTGCAGTGCATATTTTGTACCCTACGGCACTACAGGATTTAAGAGATATAGTCATCTCTACATATCCTGGCTTGTCCCCATGCTTAAAATAAAGGGAGCAGCAAACAATGACATACTGTATATGTATCAGCATGTGGAGAAATGTGTGATTATTGTCTGTGCCTGCATAGGGTTCCATATCTCTGTATAAAAGTCTGGATTTTATAGTTACAGATTATAAGAATGTAATGAAATGGGGCTCAGTAATATTCTCATACATGGATCTTCATATCAGCTTCTCTGGTCTCTGTCAATATCTTGTTTTAGGAACTACAAAAGCAGAGTTGTCTGTGTCTTGTGATTGTGATTATTTTGTGCATATTAGTAACCTATTGCACTGATAATGCATCTTGAAGTGCAACACAACAAGGCAAACATAGCTCTGTTGCAAAGAGTATCAACCCTGTTACCCCTGTTTTCTAATGCATTTATATGAAGACCTACCATAAGTACATAATAATAATCTTTATTTATATAGCGCCAACAAATTCCACAGCACTTTACAATTTAGAGGGTGTAACTACAGACAAAAAGTCAGACATTACACAATAAAAAGTATTTACAGATGAGACACAAGGTGTGAGGGCCCTGCTTGCGAGAGCTCACAATCTATTAGGCCTGTTACACTGCTTATTCTGCCGCGGATTGGCGCCTTTACTGCGGCTGGATTTGCGCTGCAGTACGGCCCCAAATCCGCGGCAGCAATTACGGTAATGCACTGCTCCCCATAGAAAACAGTGGGAATCCGTCACTCCTCCCCGCTCGGCGAATCCGCGCGGGGGGAGAAAGTGACATGCACATTATTTACGGCGCGTACGCGCCGTAGATAATGCATTGTCTATGGGCCGGGGAGCGGCGCCCCCCCGCACTGGGCCCCCGCCCCGTCCCGCCCCTTATTCACGGCGGATTTGTGAGCTCAATACGGCTCACAAATCCGTAGGGAATAAGCCGTGTGAACACGGCCTTAGGGTGCCTGGGGGAGATAAACGGTGAGAAGTTTGCAATGGTCCAGCCATGTTTCATAAATAAGGAGTGGTTTACATAAAAATTGAGTGAACCTGCCACCCTGACAGTATATCTATATACAGATAAGTGCCTGTGAGTGCCCAAGTGCAGGGAGTGACAGAAATGTGTGTGATAGAAGGTATGGGTTAGCAATTAGGAATCTTGGTCAGCCTGCCTAAGAAGACGTATTTTCAGGACACTGGCACAAGTACATGAGCAGTAATTAAAATTATGATGAGAAACTTTCTACAAATATGTAGAATTATAAATACAGGCAGTCCCCGGGTTACAAACGGGTTAGGGACTGTAGGTTTGTTCTTAAGTTGAAACTGTATGCAAGTCGGAACAGGTAGATTTATTAAATGTAATTCCAGCAAAAAAAAATTTTTTAGTTTTGGAAAGTGTTTTTTACACAAAGGTTTTTACATTTGTTTTGCTGTCTGTGCCCTTTTTTAGAAGATTTCAGCCATGCCCCATAAGTCTCCATTTGTAACTAGGGGACGTATGTAAGTCGGAACGATGCAAGTTGGGGACTGCCTGTATATATAATTATTTTAAATTCAATTACTTATTTTTATTTTATATAATATATTTTAAATGGAAGCATTTAAAATATTGAGATAAAGTTGGCCATCGGTATGATAATGCATTAAATTTCAAGATAGAATTTTCTACATCTGTAAACTAAGCAAATCCAAAGCTCTAGCATTGCATTCAAGTATGTGTCAAGGGTGCCACTGGCAGAGGCGCCATATGTGCAGCTGTATGTATCATAGTGGTTAAGGCCTACCAACCACTGGTGGTGTGCTGGGAGACATAGCATATCCCATGTCAGAAGGAACTAAAAGCAATATTGGTTAGACATCCAAAAAATATTTTTAAAAAAATAAAAATAGGTGCAACACTGGTGCGGCTGTAGTATACATCATAAATATTCCAATAATAGTGGCACAATAAACTGAAGCACTAAAAAGGGGACATAGGAATTTAAAAAAAAGCATTTCTGCTTTAGGATTATGAAAAAATTTTGAGATTCTCGTTCACTTTCCGATAAAAATGTTTAAGCCACCTCCGAACTTAACGGTCTTTTTGGTTTTTTGCTTTCCCCAACCCCCCTTGGCATCGTTTTTTAAAATCAGTGCAGTGTAACTTGAAAAGCGGTTCCTTCTTTCCGGATTAGGAGGTTGGGTAGGAAACCCAAAAAGAGAGGTATCACTAGTGTAGGAATCAATAGTGTAGGACACCCGCCTTGAGATCCCCTTGAAGTTCGGAGGTGGCCCTTTTAAAAAAGTTTTTTATCGGGAATGTGGAAAAAGAGAATCTCAAATTTTTTCATATATCCTAGATAGCAGAAATGCTTTTTTCGAAATTCCTATGTCCCCTTTGATAGTGCTCTATGTCAGAAGGAAGACAGAGGCAACAGTTTAAAGTCTTAGCAAGTGATGATTCACTCAGTCATACGATAATGCAGTTACTTCTTTTCACTTTGCATCCATGCAGGAACTCTCAGTTCCTTCCTCAGTCCTCTTTGCCTGCATCATGCACTTGTTTGGCCAAATAAGAATCTTCTCTCTATGGGCGTCATATATGAAGGGGTTTTTCCCCCTTTTTCTGACGTACAATGCGCCTAAGTGAGGTGGCTACGATGTGTAATGCGCCAAACGTATGTTTGTATGCCTAACATGTAGAGGTGTTCTGGGGGTGTTATGGAGGCGTGTCACACCACATTTGTAACATTAGACACATCTATGAATGTGGTTCTGCAAAACTAGGCGCATTACTGCTCCGACAGGCAGATCTATCTCAATGTGGTCTGCCTGAGCTCGAGGAGTCGAAGTGGAGATAGATTTGCTTTAAGGCTATGTTCACATGGCTTAACCTGGGACGTATTTCAGCCCGTATTTCGCGCCGTACTGCGCTAAATACGGGGCGAGATACGTCCCAGTCATTATGGTAATCCACAGTTCTCAGAGAGAACAATTGATTACGTCTCCTCTCCCCGCTCAGACAATAGGCGGTGCGGGGAGATAAGTGACATGTCAATTACTAGCGGCAAATACGCTATATTTTAAATTCTTACTACATTAAATTTGACATTTATTTTTGCTGCTCTCACCCCTTTATTCTACATACAGCAAGAGCCAGCACAGCACAGGTACTGATCCAAGCAGGATCAGTACCATAGTTTCTATTCACTGACAGGCTGTTCTAATGACTTCTCTTATTTCCAGCCTGTCTATAACCTTAATACATGTAGGTGCATTACTAATGCGCCTAAGTTCCGTAATGCGCCAAACACACAGGCGAGGCACGATGAACTTTACACACCATTTATGAGCGCACAAAAACCACTTTCATACATCAGGCGCATTATACACTGGAAAAATGATGAGAAATTGAACTTCGATGCGCCTTCCTTCATACATGTCGCCCTATGTGTCCTGTTCAGATATCACCCTGTAATCTCTTAGGCGCCACTAGCGCTCTTCTAGACTATTCCAGCTGTGGCAGACCAGGGGCTCCCCATACCATCTCCTTATATATATGAATACATGGGGGGGGGGGGAAAAATATTTTGTTTTGTCACCAATTATGCACAGTTTCCTACTTAAAAGATGAGAGAGGCCTGTATCATAGGTGACCTCACGATGAGAGACAAAATGGGGAAATAATCAGAAAACTTGGATTGATTTGGAAAGAATTATTTGTAAATTTATGGTGGAAAATAAGTATTGGTCCCTACAAAACAAGCAAGATTTCGGCTCTCACCCCAACCTGTACTTCTTTTTAAGGGCCCTCTGTCCTCCACTCATTGCCTTTAGTAATGGCACCTGTTTACTTGTTATCAGTTTGGCTTCCACCCCCTCAAAGTTCAATCAAACCTTTTTGTGGTAGACTTCCCGGGGA
>JAODAL010055110.1:0-24186 GCA_025379985.1 Phyllomedusa bahiana
TGGGTCAGCTGATGATCACGGGGTTTTTCAAAACCCCCGTTGCTGATGACCCCCCAAATTTTTACATCCCCCGGCCAGACACTAACTCTCTACTGTCCAAGATCCCAGATTGTCTGTCTTTTTCAAAGCCCCTTCTTCTCCTCCGTCTCCAAAACTTAATGTAGAATAAGGGAAAATTTTCCCGGGGTGGGGACAATGGGTAGTCAGGGGGGGCGAACCCGGTAGGGCACACTTCACCCCGGGGAGAAAAGGGGGGCACAAGGAGGCATGGAGTGGACTGAATTTTCCGTTTGGCGGGCACTTTATGCCTTTTTTTAACTAGGGCACCAAATAACTTTCCGCCTCGCCTGTTTCCCCCGGGCTCCCAATCCCGATCGGCTACATCGATTAGTGTTTGTGCACCCCCCCCGTCCCCTAAAGGGTTTTGTCCTGTCAAAGCCTGACCGCTCGAAACAAAACCCCCCCGTTGCAACTACCTCACCCCACTATTTGCATGCTTTTGCAAAAAAAGCAGCGGTTGTCTTCCCCACCTCTTTGCTGCCCACTTCCTCAAATAGTTGGCCCTCACTGATGTGGTGCAGAGGCCACAGCACTAGTAGTTCTGGGGTTGGGAAAGCGAAGGGACGGGTGGGTGAGAACAGGTGGAGCCCCTACCTGCCCCCAGGCATGCCAACAAGGATTGTGTGTGACAAATCCCCCGTCTTGGTGGGGGGTTTTTCAATGCATCTGTGAGAAAGTGTTTGATCTAGTTTTTGGGGTCAACACATGGCCGTTAGATGACACCGGATCTGGGGCCTTCCCAGGGTGACTCCTCTGAACGTCCCCTTACTGTGCTGCGATCTGTGGTGGTCCGGTAACCCACTACTGTTTTCTTTGAGGCTTTGGTAGGATGTAGCCCCCAGTTGTTTTTTTCCCGCTGTCGCTCCATGCTTTAGGGGTACATTCCACTTCATTTTTTGGGCAGTTTTGCCCTCTTAAATGCCCAAGGGGGAAATTTTATGTGAAGCGATTCTAAAGAGCGGGGGCAGTCATATGCGTGTATACTAAAACACAGCATTGTTTGATACCAAACCAAGCTCCTTCTGCATTTTAAGCATGGCACAACATTCTACGACCCAAGGCTCTGTGCAGCCGGAAAAAATAGCTGTTTTTTTAACGGTTGTCCCCGTAATTCGGCCCGAAAAATTTTGGGGAAAATTCGGCGAAGGTCGCCGAATCAAATTTTTTGAAAAATTCGCCCATCTTACTTTGTCAGCATAAACATTGGGGTGATTTTTATTTCTGGAAAAAAGTTTTGGGGTATTTAAAACCACAGGTCCCCCAGTACGGAGGAGGAGACGGACAAGATGCAGACCAGACCTTATTCCCCTTTAAAATCCAGAAGGCCCGACGTTTCAAAACTTTATCAGTCAAATTAAGCAGGGGTTTTGGGGGGTCCCGGCGGGTGCAAGGCAGGCCTCAGCCCAAGGTACATCATCTGGGGCAAGTCAAGGCTGTTTTGAAGCTGAGGCGGGGAAAGCGAAGGAGGAGGTGGGGTATGGCGGGGAAACCCCGCATTAAGATTTTTCCCTTGCTTGGAAAGGGGTTGGCACGTTTTGAGGGGGGGAGGAAGACGGGGAAAGATCGTTTACTAGTGCCCTCGACCAAGAGCTTGGAAATCAAAAACCCCTCTCTCCATGAGTGTTTGGATGCTCCATTTTTCCTCCAACGATACTCGCATTTAGGCCATAAAAAATGAACAAATTTACTTAGGCCACCCTCCTCGATTCTCGTTACAAAGCAAAATTTAGCACTTTCCTTCCACCCACCCAAATTGAGAGTAAAATGCAGGAATTGGAGACCGTGCTCATTGATCAACTGGAGACAGTTAAGTAGTGTCAAAAAGGGCTCCAGGGCTGGACACAAATTGCACAATTTGAGGCTTAAAAATTTATGGGGCTGAAGTCACTATGGGATTGCATCGTCTGATCTCCAGGGTAGTCTGTCCCTAATCACTGAAGAAGGATTTGGAGAAAAAATGAAACCAAATAATTCATTGGCTGAATCACTCTCAGAAGCCAGGAGGGCAAATGTCTTCTCAACTAAGAAGTGTTTTGGGGATGATTAGGACATTTTTATTATGTATGTGGTGTGTGAATGAATTAAGACATCTACACGTGTAAAAAATACTTTATAAAATGCAGGGAGGGGTGTATGTTGTATGTTATCACACTTGAAAAAAAGCAAAATGATAATAATATAAAACTATAAATAAAACTTCCCTAAATCAATTCCGTAAATGAATGTCAGTTTCCAAAAAGTATACTAAATGACAGTCACTGTACAAAATAGCATAGTGCCACTTTGTGATCAGTGGGTCAAACAGGTTTAAGGGTAATGCTGTGGTAAAGGACAGGCATAGTCATTGTCCAGTTCAACTAAAATGGTGGTTCAAAGACTACTTTCTTCCGGCACTTTTTAATCTGTGGGTCATGCAGGTTTAGGGGTCATGCCCAGGCTCTCAAAGCACCTACTGTAACTCCGGCCCTGCTAGCTGAACCTGCATGTTAATAGATGACGGGCACCAGCCCTGGCTCTCACCACACTCACTGTAAGTCCGCCTCTGCCAGCTGAACCTCCGTGATACACGTTTACAGCCTCACCCACTTTAATCAGTAATTTTCTTTAACCCACTTGACGGTAGAATACAGGATTTTTAGACAGGCCTCTTTTACGTACTGGGGACATCTGTTTCGTTTGCTTCACATTCTAATGTCACGGTGGAACAATGTCACCAGTAGAATGGCAAGTAGCTCTAGCAGCAGTATTGGAAAACTATTTTTTTTTTTAATATAGTTTATTTCTTCTTGCGAAATTTTCTGCTAATGGTCCATAAGGGCACCTGTGCGGATTTTTGGCTTATGCTACGTTACAGGATATGGATAGTCAATGTCCATTTCACTAAAATACTGCTTCAAAGATTACTTTTACCGGCACTTTTTAATTTGTTTGTCATGCAGGTTTTAGGGTCATGCTGTGGTACAGGACAGAGATAGTGAATGTCCAGTTCAACTAAAATGATGGTTCAAAGACTCCTTTTTCTGACACTTTTTAATCTGTGGGTCATGCAGATTTAAGGGTCATGCTGCGGTCCAGGACAGGTATGGTCAATGTCCAGTTCAACTAAAATGGTGGTTCAAAGACTCCTTTTTCCGGCACTTTTTAATCTGTGGGTCATGCAGATTTAAGGGTCATGCTGCAGTCCAGGACATGGATAGTCAATGTCCAGTTCTACTAAAATGGTGGTTCAAATAATACTGCCTTCTGGCACTTTTTAATTTGTGGGTCATGCAGGTTTAAGGGTCATGCTCTGGTACAGGACAGGGATAGTGAATAGTCTGTGAATTTTCTGTGACTCTAGTAATTAAGAGTCAAATACATGGTGTGTGTTTTTTTCTGCCCCATATACGCCTGAATTCCATCTGGTTCACTGTGTTGGGTATTTTATACACAAGGGTTAATTTATCCTCTTGCTAGTGGGGTAATTAGGAGTCAAATACAGGGTTTGTGTTTTTCTGCCCCATACACGCCTGAATTCCATCTGGTTCACTGTGTAGGGTATTATATACCCAAGGCTTAATTTATCCTCTTGCTAGTGGGGTAATTAGGAGTCAAATACAGGGTGTGTGTTTTTCTGCCCCATGTATGCCTGAATTCCATCTGGTTATTTCTATAGTATATTTTATACCCAAGGGTTAATTTTTCCTCTTCTTTGTGGGTTAATTTGGAGTGAAAGACAGGGTTTTTATTTTCCCCCATACATGCTTGAAATCTATTCATTCATTCCCTTAGGGTATGTTACCTATTTTCATTCGTGACTTTCTAAAGTATTTTCTCAAAAACAGTAAAGGATACTACCCCCCTCATAGATTTAAAACTGTGCAATTGCCCTATTCCCGGAGTGACGTTTCCTAAGGGAGATAAAATCTGTCAGGTCCTGAAAAAGACAGCCATGAAGAATATATTGCAGAAAGCTTACAAAGGGCATATCCAACCTTCTGTTCCCCTAGGGGTGCAGGGTTTTTCATTGTAGGGAAAAAGGATGGAGGCCCTTTTCGCCCCATGCATAACTCCCGTAACTTAAAAGATAACGGAAAAAACCAATATCCCTTTACCTTGTTCCTGTCTGTTAAATCAAACCCCGGGGGAAGAGAATGGTTTTTTCCCGGTTAACCTGAGGAGGGCCTATAAAAGTCACCGTTCGCAAAGGGGGTGAGTGGAAGACGCGTTTTAAAACCTGAGTGCATTTTGAATATTGGTTATGCCATTTTGGGTTTTGTAATGCTCCGCGGTCTTCCAGAATTTGGGTTATGATGTTTTCCGAGAACTCATTGGGTTTTTTGTATGGTCGTTTCCTGGGGGAATTTTAACTATTCGAAAGATTGGTCATCACCTTCAAACATACGACAAGTTTGAAAATTTCCCGAAGGAGAATATTTGTTTTTTTTAAGTTAAAAAATGTGTTTTTGAAGTGCAGGAGGTCCTTTTTTTGGATAATCCTGATCCTAAACTCTTCTGTAGGACCCCTGTAAAAAATTCAGGGTATTCTCGATTTGGGGGCCGCCCCCTTTTCCATGAATCTCAGGATTCCTAGGGTATGCAAAAAACATGTAAATTTATTTCTTTTTTGCCCTTGTTGGGTGTTGACTGACATGACCAAGAAGGGGTAAAATTCGTAACTGGGGAAACCCGAGGCCATAGAGGCATTTGAGAACTTAAGCAGTGTTTTGTATCAGCTCCTGTGTTGATTCAAGCAGATCATAGTACACCCTTTGTCGTCGAGGTTGATGCTTCTGAGTATGGTGCAGGGGCAGTCCTGTCTCAGGGGTCCGCTACTATGACTAACCTTCGCCCATGTGCCTTCTTTTCACGTAAATTTTCCTCAGCTGAAAGGAATTATGATGTTGGTAATCGGGAGTTGTTGGCTAAAGTGGGCCTTCGAGGAATGGCGCCACTTCCTCTAAGATGCCCAGAATCAAGTCACGGTCCTTACTGATCATAAGAACCTTACCTTTTTAGAGAATGCTAAAAGGGTGAATCCAAGTCAGGCACGTTGGGCATTATTTTTTACACGTTTCAACTTTGTTGTGATTTACAGAGCAGGTTCTAAGAATGTTAAAGCCGATGCGCGATCTAGAAGCTTCTGTGTCAGCCACGCGTCCCAAGAATATCCAGTACCTATATTGCCCAAGGAGACTGTTGTTTCAGCTATTTCCCCTGATTTAGCCACTGAGATTAAGACCCACCACGATATGAGACCTGCTAATTGTCTAGTCTCGAACGTCTTTGTCCCCACCCAGCTCCAACCACGATTATTATAAGAACTTCATAATTCTGTTTTATCTGGACATCCTGGAGTGTCTGGAACAAAAAGGCTTATTTCTCGCATTAACTGGTGGCCGTCATAGTCTCGTGATGTGGCATCTTTTGAAGTCTGCGCTCGGGTTAAGGTTCCTAGAACTCGTCCTCCTGGCGAACTTTGCCCTCTATCTATACCTGAACATCCGTGGACCCATCTTTCCATGGATTTCATGACAGACCTTCCTCCTTCGGAGGGCAAAATGGTTATTTGGGTGGTGGAAAAATGTGTCATCTTCTTCCTTTAAGGGGGTTACCGTCATCAAAAAAACTTGCTGAACTGTTTATCAAACAAATTGTCAAACTGCATGGTTTACTAGAGAATATTGGTTCTGACAGAGGGGTTCAGTTCATGTCTTGGTTTTGGAGAGCCCTTTGCAAGGCTCTAGGTATCACTCTGTCCTTCTCCACTGCCTTCCACCCAGAGACTAATGGGCAGACAGAGAGGGTAAATCAAATAGTAACTCAAAAACTCCGTTGTTATGTATCTGCTCGGCAGGTAGACTGGGTAAAGTACTCACCTTTGACAGAATTTGCCATAAACATTCAAGATAGTAGCTCGTCTGGTACCTCACCATTTTACTGTAACTATGGTTTTCACCCAAGGCATACATCATTTTCCAGTGCTACGTCTGATCACAGCGGGGTGGATGTTATCATTAAGGATCTGTGCACAGTCTGGGCCCAAGTTCAGAAGAACTTGGTTCATACCTAGAACATCCAGAAGGAAAATTCCGATAGGCGGCGTCTTTGTTCTAGAGGGTTTGCTGTTGGGGAGAAGATATGGTTATCCACCCGAAATCTGTGATTAAAAGTTCCTTCTGGTAAACTCGCTCCACGATTTGTTGGTCCATATGTGGTTCTGGAGGTGGTTAACCCGGTGGCATATCATCTCAAATTACCCTCTTCTCTCCGGATACACAACATGTTACATCGCTGTCTTCTTAAGAGGTACATTCAGCCGGTAACTCCACTCTATAGACCTCCTCCTCCAGTTTGTATAGAAGGGGAGTTAGAATATGAAGTCACCCAAATTTTGGATTCCCGTAAAGTTCAAAGGTCACTGCAGCACCTGGTCCACTGGAAGGGTTATGGTCCAGAGGAGAGATCATGGGTTCCAGCAACATCCATCCATGCGGATCACCTGATAAGGGAGTTCCATGAGTTTCACCCAGACAAACCCAGACCAGGGAAGGGTCCAGTACCTAAAAGAGGGGGTACTGTCAGTGCTAGGCGGCGCTCAGCCTGCAGGGAGAAATGTTCTGCAGCAGCTGATCAGCGACCCCACCCTGATAGACAGTCTGCTGGGAGCTGTGTGAGTGACAGAGATCCAGCAACTCCGGACAGGGGGCATGTCGCCCCAGCCAATGGGAGAACCTGGAGGCCGCTCCAATCCCTGCTGGTTGAGTGCTGCTCCTGTGATATTTCCTGGCTGCCTAGTTTTTTTGTATTTTGTATTGAGCTGTTTATTTGTGTACCAGACCCCGACTTGTTTACTTACCTCGGCTTGTCATCTTTTTGTACTTAGCTCCGTTTGTGTTTGACCTCAGCTTGTTTATGTTTTTCTCTCTGGTTCTGATTTGTGGCTTGGCGTTTCTGATTCTGGTTATTGACCCAGACTGTTTAACTATTCTTTCTTCTGATGGTCCCAGCACTTTAGCAGCAGGGACTGTCGCCCAGTTGGTGTCTGCCACCTAGGGCAGCACATCAAGTAGGCAGGGACAGTGGGCTGAGTTCCAGTCAGGGCTCACTGTACCTCCCTTGACGTGACAGTTTCTTTACGTCCAATGAGTAGGACAGTTTCCCCCTGCAAAGTGGTAGGATAAATAGAACTTTTAATCAGGCCAATTCTGTCCTCAATTAACTTTAGGCAGAAGACCAGCATGCAATGGGGCAGATTTATTCATGCTGTCTAACACATAGAAAGCGTAAACATAGATTAGACAGTCTTAAAATGTGCCAGATTTATCAAGTCTCTTTAGAACGATCCAGACCTTTTGTCAGACGATTTACAGAAGTGTCTAAAACAATAATAATAATAATAATAATAACAATAGAATAATACATGTTGTTTAAAACCTGTAGGGCAGGAAATTGGCACAAGCTGCACAAAAACTCCAGCTCAAATTCCAACAATAAAGTACTCCATATGTGTGTGGTTTTTTTTAAAGGAGAGGTAGTTTATCTACATTTCTGGAGAGTGTACTACTTTATTTCTTGTCAGATTCTCAGTCATGCACCCTGCAACAATGTGCTTTAACTTGATTCCAGTAATACATATTACCCCCTGTAGACAGCCAAGATTATCACGCCTTGGGACATTCCACTTGCTAGGACAGTGATGCTTTTAATTCTAACATTCCCTGTAAATGCTAATGTTGTGAAGAACAAGTCTTTTCAATGTTTTTTTTTCATCCTAAGTTTGAATCACTAGCATTAGCCAGCTTCAGGCTCCCACTTTCCGTTCAGGCGGTGGGTGGTTCTACACCAATGACAAACATTTCAAATTTGCTGTTTCAAGCTGAGCCAGTTAGAGGAACATTGGTGATGGTGAAGTTTTATCATCTGAGTACAAGGGTTCAGAGCTCTAAGGGGTTATATTATGTCAATAACAAAGGTAATCAAGCTCATGTACTGCTGATAAGACACAGCAGAGAGTAATTTTACTATCCTGATAAGGGCTGCTAGAGCAGAGAGAGGTGGTTCCCAGCCTAGAAAACCTTCTGTAAACATGCAGTAGATAAGAACTGAACTTTGAAAGAGAACAAAAGCACTACATGAATGTAATTGTTTATAATATTTATTTACATTTGCCTACATGTGCTAATCAATAAGATGTGAAAATCAATTTGAATTACGTATATTTATTGTATCTTAGGGATTAACTTACCAGTCCATTTCAGACTGACGGCCGATCCAATGTCATCTCCAGTTACCAAATGATAACCAGAAGTGAAGTTGGATTTGACGTTGGACCGGAGCTGAGGAACCATGTATTCAAACTAATATGTTAAATCATTAAAACCTCTCAAACATTCCTAACTCTAACTTAGGGTCACAGTTGTGGTTATGGATAGGGTTAGAGAAAAAATTGTGTTTGGGCTGTCCGAAACCGACATTTTTTTTCTCAAGTTTGATTGTATGTCAAGTCATCAACAAGGTAACCATGTCTTCTTTTGGGAAGGAAGAAAAGGTCAAAGGTTATCCTATGATGAATTACTTCCTCTGGAGGATATCTAGTGGCTAGTAGTTCATCCAGTCATTAGACTAGGACTTTGCATTGGGAGAAGCATCTGACTCTAACATCCATAAGGTTTTCAAAGTGGATGATGTCTTAAAAGTGTTGTCTCACTACAAATATTAACATTCAACGTTTAGGGAACATTAAAACTTTTTCCAAATACATTTCTATTTTTAATTTTTCCTGAACAGGAGATAATAGAATTTTATCTGCTCTGAGAGAAGACAGGTTTCTCTTCTTACTATCCTTCTCTCCCCTTCTCTCTGTGCTCTTTGTGTTATCTGATCAGCACACAGGAATACCAGCAGCTTGAGAACAGAGTGTGTTACCTAAAAAAAAACAAAGGAGATTAATCACTTTGTATACTTTGAGCTCTGAAGCCCTCTGCACTATAGATAACACCTCCTGAACTCAATGTCAATGCAATTAGAAGAGCTTGGAATACAGAGCTGATATGTTAATGCCTGCTAAACAACCACTCACAGCCTAACCAGGAAGAGACAGGTAGCATGACGCTAAAGTTGCTTGTGGCTCTGTGAAACAGCATGGTGAGACAACCTCTCTTAAGTAATGATGGCACAATTAAGATTTCCTAATGATGATCCCTTTACTTTCTACATGGATGATGAGAGTAATCTCCCAGACTTTTTGGCCACATGGGCAGATACATCTAGGAAGTAGAGATATATCACTCTAGCAGCCAAGGGTTTGATAAGCACTGCTTCATGGGAGATCACTAAGTATTTAAGAGACTAGACTAAACAGAAAGTGGATTCGAAGGTTGTTTTGGATAACATAGTACACTCTTTAAAAAGAGTAAATTCTGACATCAGAGTTCCTATGCCACCCAGTTTATCAACAAGATCTATGAACTGCAAGATTTAAAGGCCTCATGATTGTGAGGATTTTTTATGGCACAGAGCTGGGCCACCTCATTGAGAATCCTTCTGGTAAAAAAGGGTGAATCCTTCTCTCAGGTGCTTATGGTAGAAAAAGGCATAGCAAGAGAAACTTCAGTGGTCTTTATGTATTCTGTTATATCATATGATGGAGCATATAAATACTATTTAGAGTTTAACACTGTCATCTGGTTTATAAATAATGACTCCAGTTAAATGACATGTATGATAAGTTCTTAATATATTGACACTATTTTTGTTTGATACTATTGAATATTTGGGGCTCTTACAATAAGATCTATTTGTACACTGTGTATGGGGGACATTCTATGTGCCTGCAGTTATTAGGGTCATTCTGTATATGCCTCGATTTTTATGGGAGTTTTTAAAAATGTATTTGATAAAGATTTATGTGTATTTTTGACTATATACTCTCTATGTGCTTTTTTGGTATACAAATACGTTGGCATCTGTAGTTTTGCTCAAAAGGTCAGGGAACGTTAGAGGTAGTCCCTTTCTCTTCTGAGATTTTATAGAATAGAAGATAGATTTTAGTCTCCCCTGGTTACAGAAGAGTTTACTATAGTGGGTCATACATTAGTTTGGCAGCGTTATGTTATAGATTTGGTTCTATGCACCAACTTAGGGTGGCCTTCCTCAGACACCTTTCACTTAGAAACCTCTGTCCAAGAATGCATCCAGAAAAATGGAGGTAGAGATAGTTTGTAGAGGAGTGCGTGGACATGGAGTCTACTCTCTTGTATTTCTGGTTCCAAAGCCCTCTGGAGACTGAAGAATGATTTTAAATTTGAAGTTTGTCAATTGTTTCAATTTGAAGAGGTTCCATGTGGTAATGATCCAGTCTGTTGATGTTGTTCTTAAACAAGGATACATTATGACTACTCCAGACAAGTAGAAGGCATGCAATTATGCCCCAGTCTTCCAACATCATAGAAGGTAGCTTAAAAGAGTAGCAGTGTATTTTCCAAGTTCCTAAATCATCTACAGTTCAACATCAGCATAAATATACCACCCTAATTTAGGACTTCCTAATATTTTGCTTTATAATAAGCGCACAGTATGCTGGTCTTCCTGCTGTTTGAATTAATCCTATCAACAGCACAGCCAACATTGTAATTCCAACCCTGCAGACTGGTAGGACAAATGAAACTACAAGTTAGGACAATGATTTCCTCAATTAACTACTTTACTAGGCACCGTCTTTTTAAAGACATGGAAATATGGGAGATGCGGCATGATGCCAGCAGTAATATACCGCTGGTCCCATGCCGCGATCTTGTGAGTTCGCAAGATCGCCATGACGTACCCATACACCAATTTGCGGGAACCCGTACCTGACCTTGACGTATGTCAAATGTCGGTAAGGGGTTAAACAAATGCCAATGATAAGCATTGAAAAAGTTGAGATAATATTCGGTGCCACGATATCATGGTGCTTTTTCTGTTAATTAATCCATATATAAGAACAGAGGATACCAAAAATATAAAACAGGTAATTTTTTTTTTTTTGATTTTAATTTTAAATTTATTTAGCACGTGTTTTAAAACAGTGGAAAAAGGTGCCCCTTTCACCGTTCCTCACTGAGGGTTTAGGGCCCCCCATGGCGAAAAAAGTGGGGCCCCAGATCGCTTGCATGGTAAACTGGAAAACCTTGTGAAGGCTTTATCAATGCCAAAGTTTTTATTTCAAACTTCTGGCCCAAGCAGGAAAGGGGGAAACCCAAACTTGGGGGGCACCAATTTTTTATTGTCCATAACCCTTTCATTTGGGTGTTAAAAAATGATTATCCCCCTAGGGTGAAAAAAACCCTTGGGGGACTCAAAGTTTTAGGGAAAATTTAAAAAAAAAAAAAAAATATTTTAAAGTGTCAAAAACAATATTAAAAGTTCAAAAACACCCCCCCCTTTTTCCTTTTTTCAAATAAAAAAAAATAAAATAATGAAAAAAATTACCAAAAAATTTGGTATCTCCGTGTCCAAAAAAAAGGGCCGATCTAATAAAATTTAAAAATAATTTTTATCCCGTTTGCTGAAAAAAAGTTTGAAAGAAATTTAAAAAAACCCCTTTTCCAAATTGCTTTTTTTTTTGAGTTTAAATTTAGTCCCCCAAAAAAATTTGGGGTAAATTTGATCAAAAAAAATTGCAGCATTCCAAACCCGCCAAAGAAAAAAAAGTTTCACTTCCAAACCCGCAAAAAATGCGCCCCCACTTTAAGTCCGTAAGTGTTAGTACAAAAAAAGTTATTGGTTTGAATAAAATGGTGCCCGCCCGCGCAAAAATTTTAATGATAAAAAATATTTGGATTTTTTTTTTCGGTAAAATTTATAATTTGAAAACCCCCTGTTTGGAAAATTTTCGGATGCATATCAGCCTATGAAATTAGGGGAAAAACATAATTTTTTTAACCCAAGATTTTAAAAACCCTAAAAAAAAAAAACTCCCGGGAAAACATGGCCAAAAAGTACTTTTTTTTAAAATTTTGCCTGGGTTAGATTTTTTTTTTTGGGGAGTTTCCCAAATAATTTTTGGTAAAAAAGGAAAAACATTTATTTGAAAGTAAAATTTTTGTTTTCCCACAAAAATAAAAGCCCTTTATAAAGTCTATGTAGGTGAAAAATTTAAAAAAAAATTATGGTCTTGGGAAAAAGGAGGGGGGAAGGGAAAAATTAAAATTGACAAAAAAGGTCCAAACAGGAAGGGTTTAAAAAATTCCGCCCGTGTATTTTGTATTTTCCTTCCCTTTTTTTTTTTCTTTTTTTTAATATTTGGGTTTTTTATTTAAATTTAAGATAAATTAATAAAAATTACTTAATATTTTATATCTTTAATGTCCTGTGCTATATATGGATTTATTGTAAAAATTTGATTATTTCGGGAACCATTTATTTGTTAGTTTTTTTGGTTTTGTTTTTCTGTTATTCTTTTTAAAATTTGGGGTTTTTTAAAACTCCCCGAATTTTCTTTCCTGGGCATAAGAAAAAAAAATTTTTTTTTTACCTTCCCCGGGGGAAAAACAAACTGCCCTTTCAATATATTGGGAAAAGGGAAAAAGCGCAAATTTAGAGCAAAATCATCACTTTAATCTTTAAAAAATTTTTTTTTATTTTGGAGGGCACAAAATGATTGTAAAAAACTGAAAAACAGGGAAAACCAAAAAATCCCAAAATCTATTTTGAAATTTTAAAGAAAAGGGTTTTTTGGGAAAAAAATTTTTAACTTTTTATTATTAAAAGAATAACATTTATTTGCTTAAAAACACTCTATTGAAATATTAAACAGAGTGGAAAATTTTTTACACACCAAAACTTTTAACGACCAAATTTTTTTTTGGGGGTGATAGGACACCCCGAAAAATTTGGTCAAAAACCCTTTCATTTGTCGGGCCCCTCAGTCGGAAAATCTTTTAGGGTCCCGTTGGAACAAAGCTTAAGTCCCTTTGTTTGGGGCCCGACTTTAAAACCCTTAAATCTTAAGGGGGGGGACATGTATTTAATTTTTCGCCCCGGGTCGGGGCGGCAACCCTTTCCCCCAGTTTCCCGGGGGGAATCTGGCCCGATTCCGCATTTTAAAAATCCGCCACGCCTCCCCTTGTGTTAGGTGCGTGAGGGACTGAGGCGCGTGCGGGCCCGAGCCTTTGATTCGGCGCCCCGGAAAGGTTTTGTGACGGTCATTTTCATGCGGGGGGAAAAAACCGTCGCGGCTGGCCAGGTTTTTGGGGGCAGTCGGGGACCCCAGGCGGGCCCAAGATTCGCCGCCCCCGAGGCGGTGCGCTGGGTTACATGTGGGGAAAAAATTTTCCCCGCGCCCCCGCCAGGGTTTTGTGTGGGAAAAGCGCCCGGGGGGCATGGGCGCGTGGGGGACTTAGGCGCCGTGCCGGGGGCTGCCCCACCAACCAAACCCGTTCCGATGTGAGGGCAGGCTGGAAAAAAGCAAGAAATCATTTTAAAATGTCGGTGTGGAGTATGAATAAAAAAACGCCCTTTGACCAACGAATCCCTGGGCCCCCCGGGCAGGTTTTAAAAACAGTAAAAATGCTTTAAAAAAGGGGCTTTATTGGGTTTAAATACCCGGGGGTTGGCTTTGCTCAGCCAATCAGAATTGGAGCGACGAGACCCCCTTTTTAGCCTATGGAGAAGTTTAGACCAATCAGAAAACCAAAAGGGGGCAGTTCAAAATCCCGTAAAAATGCTTTAAAAGAGCCCGATTGGTTAAGCCTTTCCGGGGACCTTTGGGTAGCTCAAACCAATCAGAATAGCGTGGGCAGGGGCCCATTCTAGCCTATTTTTAGAAGTTTAGACCAATCGGGGAAACCACGGCCCGGGAAAAGGGTTTAAAAAACTGTTTAAAAAATGCTGGGAAAAGGGGGTGGGTTGGGTGTCTGCGGGGGCTTTTGGCTAGCTAGCCAATCAGAATTTGGGGCAAAGAGAAAGATTAAAACCTATGGAGAATTTTTTGACCCAATTTAGAAAAAGGGGCGACCCAAAAAACCCATTCTTGGGTTTTGGAGAAGGGTTTTGACCAATCAGAATCCAAGGCGGGGGTAATTCAAGAATACAAGTAAAAAAAGACAGGAAAAGGGGTGATTGGCTGAGCTAGCGGGGGGGGGGGCCCTTTGGCCCTTTTCCCCGCCAATTTAAAAACGCGAGCTACCCTTTTCCATTTTTGGGCTATGGAAAAAGATGGGCGTACTGAAAAACTCGGCGCTCAGCGCCAAAGCGGCATGGAGTATGAAATAAAAAAAAAATTTTAAATGTAAAACAAGTTTTTGAAACCGGAAAACCCTTTTATAAACCTAAAACAATTAAATCCCCAAAAAAACCCCGGGTTTTTTTGCCAGGGAACCCGGGGGGGAAAAAAAGGAATTGCCCAAAAGAGAGAAAATTTCCAGGAAATTTTTGTAAATTTTAATTGTGTAAGCTATTCTCTTTGGTCGGGAAAAAGCCAGCCAATCAGAATAGGGGGCGACCCAAAAACCCATTATATCCCCAGGGGGAAGGTTTTGGGCCCCCATAAAAATTTTGGGGCGCAGTTTGGGCCCCTTCCCAACCTAAAGAAGGAGTATTAACCAATAGGGGTAGGAGGGGCAAGGTTCCCCCTTTTACCTATGGAAGGGAAATTTGGACCAAACAAAATCAAAGGCCCGGGGCAGTTCCAAAAAACAGTTAAAAAGACAGAAAAAAGATGATTGGCTTAGCTTGCGGGGGGGTTGGCTATCCCAGCCCTTTAAAAAAAGGGAGCTACTTTCCCTTTTTTGTCTATGGAGAGATGGGCGCTCTGAAAACTCGGCGCTCAGCGCCTTCGGATGAAAGTATTAATAAAAAAATTATTTTTATTAAATTTTTTAAAACATTATTAGATAAAGAGCCCAAACCCCTTTTTCACAAATAAAGCAGTTTAAAAACCCCAACAAAGCGTTTGTCGCCCCAGACCGGCGTACATAGGGAAAATTTAAATAGGAGAATTGCCGGGGGAAATGGAGGGAAATTTAAATTGTTTTTAAAACCCATTTCCTTGGTCGGCATAAACCAGAAAACCCTCAGAATTGGAGAAAAATGTCCCATTAAACCTATGGGGGAGAATTGACCAATCAGAATAAAGGGGCGACAAAAGTTCCCCTTTTTATCCCATGGAGAAAAAAATTGACCCAATTAAAAATTTAAAGGCGGGGGAAAAAGTTCCAAAAAAAACAGTTTAAAAAACAGAAAAGAGTGATTGGTTGGGAAACGGGGGGGGCTCGTCCCGCTTAGCCCAACAAAAGCGCGAGCTACTTTTCTTTGAGTTCTAAAGGGTAAGAAATTTTGAAAACGCCTCTGGGATTGGCTAAGTTAAAAGAGGCGCCCTTTTTTTGGGGGCCATTGGGAGAGCGAGCGCGCTCCTATGGGTTTTCATTGCAATCAGGAAAACAAATGTACAAAGGCCGAAAACAAAATTTTTAACCCCAACAGAAGTTTTTCCCGATGTGTATATAAAACGAAATTTAAAAATATGGGGGTTAAAAGCAAAAAAAAAAAAAAATTTTTAAAACAATTTAAAGGCCCAAGGGTTTTTAGAGCCCATTCTTTCCCTAGACTATAATGGGAAAAAGTTGCTTGCGCTCTGATTTGGGGGGATAGCCAAAACCCCGCTTTTGCTCGCCAAATATCTTTTTCTGTCTTTTTACTGTTATTTTGAAGGGCCCGCCCTTTTATTTTGTTTGGTCCAAACTTCTCCATAGGATTTAATGGGGGCCCTTTTTCGCTCCCATTTGATTGGTTAATACCCTTTATAAGGGTTTGGGAATGGGCCACTGTCCCCCTAAATTTTGTTTTGGGCCCAAAAGTTCTCCAAAAGGTTTTAATGGGTCTTTTGTCGCTTCCCATTTGATTGGTGAGCTAGCCAAGGGCCCCGCTTTGCCCTTAAAACCCAATCAGCTTTCTTTTTTAGCATTTTTACTGTATTTTGAAATTCAAAACCGGGGGATTTGATTGGTCTTTAAAAATTTCCCTAGGATATAATGGGGCTTTGTCGCTCCCATTCTGAAATTGGGCCCAGCTAGCCAAAACCCCCCCCTAGCCCCAGCCCAATCAGCTTTTTTCAAAAAAATTTTTTAATTGGGTTTTTTTGGAAATGTCCCGCCAAAGGATTTGGCTTGGTTTTTAATTTCCCCTTGGTAAAAATGGTTTTTTTGTTATTTAATTTGGGGTTTACCCCAAATTTAGAATTTGGGTTTTTAGGTTTGGGGAAATTTCTTTTTTTGTCTTTTCAATTTTTCCCCCTTTTTTTGGGGTTTAGGTTTTGGAAAGTGGGTTTTTTTTTAATTTGTTTTTTTTTTTCCGGGGGGGTTTTTGGGGTTTTTGAGGGACGGGGGGGGTTTAATTTTAAATTTTTTTTGGATTTTTTTTTGGGGTTTTAATGGTGGAGGGGGGGGAGTTGGGAAACCCCGGGTTTTGTGGGGATTTCCCTTTTACCCCCGGTTCCTGGCCCTGGGCCCGTCCCTGTTCACTTCGCCCCCGCCCGGGGCATTTAGACCAAAAAAAAAACCCCGGGCTGCTTGTCGGAGCTGCCCGAGCGCTGCACTGCGCCGAGCTTTGCCCAAATCGCCATTGTACATCCCCGGAGTTTACGAGGGGCCGGGCCCCGTTTTCCCCCCCCGGAACGCCTTTCCCCCCCGGGCCCCCACCGCGCCCAAATTTCCCGCCCCCTTTAGGCGGGGCGTAGCTGAAAAGTGGGCGAACGGCCCGCGATAACCCCCGCATCCCTGAGTCCGACAGGGGGGATTCGGGCCCGGGAGGTCAGTATACGCCAAAAACCCGGGGCCAAAAGCCCGATTTACATGCGCCTAAGTTTTTAAAAAATCCTTTGCCTTTAAAAGTGTCCCAATGGGGGGGGAAAAATGAAAAAATTGACAAAACCTTTAAAAGTTTTCACTTTCTGTTGTTATATTTGAGAAAAAAAAAAAAAACACATTCCCTGCCAAAAACAGACAAATGCCAGTAACTTTGTGAATAAAAAAAAGTATTAATAGTTTATCCTGTTGCTGATGTACAGCACAAAGCCATTCCTAATCTGGATTTCCTTCTTTATGATTTTTCGGGTTTTTTCCCTTAGTTCTAAAAATATCATTTCAAATGAAATTTTTGAATTTTATTTATTAGTTTTAAAACCCTTGTGGGAAATGACCTGATATTTATAAGAATCTAAAAAAACATACCTTTTCCAGCCACAAGCTAAAAATAAATCACTATGTATTGTGAAAAGTTGATTGTGTTTTCTCCTAAGCAAAATGTTGCATATCCAGAATGTTAAAACATCTAATGCAGTGCATGTGGATTTATAGTAATGGATTTAAGTTGTCATCTTTCTCCTTATAAGATTTCTTTTTTTTTTGTTAGACAGAAAAAACCTTGCAGGTTTTGACCTTCTGGCAAATGTATGATCTTACAGCCATCTGACATTCAACAACTGATACGCTTTCTTACAGCCCCATCTTCAGGAACAACCTATTAAAGTAACAAGAAGTATACATTTCAATTGTTTTTCTTTATGTTACTGATATTTTGGGTGGCAGATAGTGTAAAATATATAGCTTTCTGTTCATGTCGAGACCAGTTTGGTCAAGGTTTTCACAATTTTAGAGTTTGGGATGTTCCAAAGCCAAATTGCATTACATTTTAGGAGGAAAAAAGGCTGCTTTTGTGTGTTTTAGTCAGTTTTTTGGGAGGGCCATCTGAATCATTGCTGAGTTGTTGATATTCGGGTTCATTTTGACTTTGACCGGAATCTGAGGCACACCATTAGTGGCAGACAGATAGGTAGGTAGGTAGATGAAATAATGATGATAGAAGATAGATAGTAGATAATAATAGATGATAGATAGACAGACAGACAAAAGAAGAAAAAGTTGCGGTGCTTGGAGTGCCGCAACTTTTTCTTCTTTTATTTACTTTGAACTTTTGACAAGGGTCTATTTTTGTTGCTGGCACCCATCATTTATTTATTTTGGAGGTGCTGCTTTTTTCCACAGATAATAGATAGATTAAAAAAAAAGTTAGATAAAACTGAATAGTGAAAGGCCAGCAAAAAGGGGGCGATTTTAAAGGCTCTAGCCTCTGTTTTACTTTCTTACTTAGGGCGACATGTATGAAGAACGGCGCGTTGGAGCGCCCGTTTTTGCCCGTCTAAAGTAAAGGGCCGCCTAAATTATGTGGGCGCCCAAGGTGCCATACTGCGGGAAAAATTTTTGGGTTTGGTGGGGCCAGTGCGGGCTTAGCCGCAGAAGGCCTTCGCCTAACATTGGCACGTCGAACAGGCTGGAATGCATGAAAAGCATGAAGCATGTTAATGAATAGGAGAAATATTTTTTTTTCCCATGAATAATAAAAAAAGATAAATACATCGTGTTAAAAAATCTATTTTAATTTTGGCAAAATTTGATGTATTAAAATGAAAGCAAATATATATCTCTATAAAGAAAAAAATTCACCTAAAAAGGTGTTAAAAAAAGGGAGAAATGCCCAAAAAAGAAGAATAAATGATTAACCGGAAACTGATTGGAGGACAACAGGCCCCAGCAACCCTTTTATTGTTTTACGAACGAATTAAAAAATTTCTAAGCAAGCCCCAATACTTTAAAAATTGCGTTATGGAAAAAAAAAACAAAGGGGATTTTTCACGTTGGAGAACTTTCCCCCCTTTTATTTTACATGGGGTTTGTTCCCCGACGCAAAAATCCGTTTCGGGGAATTACTTGCAAGTATGTGTCACAAAGTGTGGCACGTATTTGCAATGTAATTACGGAATGGATTTTGCGTAAAATACATTAACAGTATGAAGATGAAGAATTTTTTGTCAAAAACAAATAAATTTTACTTAATAAACCAAAATAGCCAATGCTGGAAAAATTAAATCAATGTATTACCCTTTTTTACAAAAAAATTATGACAAAAATATATTATATATTAGCTGCAAAAAAAAAAATTGCCCTACAAAAAATTTTTGCAAAGTCTAGAAAATTACACTAATTTTTTCCTCAATAAGCCAATGCAAAAGTTTCACAAAAATTTGGGCGATATTTTCTTACACAATTTTCCTAACAACAATTTTTAAAATATCGGGGCTCTTAAAATTTTTTAAAGCAATTCAGTATATACAACAAAAGGCTTTCTGGGACCTGTGGGGCCACCAAACAGGATTTTTTTTGCTTAATTATTTATTCTTCTTGAAAATTTTTTTATCGTAGGTGTGACCTGCGTAATTTAGAAATCGAGGCATTTCAAATACCGCGCTCCCACTTCGCTTCCTGTCGATGACCGCATTCAACTAGGGCTGCCTGTCAGAGCTTTTTTAGGCTGAATCGCTTCACTTTTTCCGACCCGCGTAATGCAGCCCTGGAGTTTTCAATTTTTCCCCTCCCCCCCAGAACGCCCACGGCACTCCCATTGCACGCCCCTTTATGTTAGGGGCAGCCAAAAGGGCGAAGGTTGCGTAACATCGCACCCTGTGTCCCCACAGGGATTCGAGACGGTGAGGGGAGTTTTTCGCCAGAAAAAAGGGGCAACCCCCATCATACAGTCGCCCTTGTTCCTTTTAATATAATAATGCTGAAACCCACTGGATTTTGTGTCCAAAATCCTTTTCTCCAAAAAGCTCAAAAACTAAGCCAAAGTCCAAAGGCTATGCTTTGACTGTTTTTTCACAGAATTGAATGGGCGAATTGATTTTAAAAAGGTGGAACGTTTTGAATTTTAGGGAAAAATTCAGTTTTTGACGAGGTCAAGTTTGGGGTACTTGGGGAAGAAGGTCTCTTTATTATAAAATGGCTGCGAGCACATGGGGCTACATGGGGCAAAGAAAATCTGGGGGGAGAAGGGGGATGCCTGCAGACATGTGCAGAGATGAAGCCAACAGAGACCGGCGGGATTCTGGAGTCACCGGGCCCATTAAGTCCGGGGCCGAGGGGAGCTCACACTCCTCTCACTTACGATTAGGGGAAGGGCTGCCGCGTGCTTGTAATATCTACTGAAGAAAATGTTTTTTTTACAAGATTTTTGGGGGGGTCTCACTTTTCTCGGAGACTGTTTTTTCTTAACGTTTTATTTCTGTTTTGTGGGGTAATGGATCGAAGTCCAGTGTGTGTCCCGTGCAGCGCATATACATTTTTTTGCTATCTCTCACAGCCATTGAAAAATCCAAGGGGGATTAAGCCTGTTCTTGTTGATTCATTTTTAAAAAACAGGTTTTTACATACAAATACCACTTCATTTTTGGGGTGCCAATTTTTTTGCGCAATTTACATCCCGGGTTTTAAATTAAACGTTGTTCTGCTTTGTGGTAACTAAAAGAAACCGTCTTTTTCACCGCCAAAAAGACATTTTTCCTGTAGCATAATTCACAAGCGAAGGTTAATTACAATTTTTTCTCTTGTTGTGTAGCGTAAAAAACACGCCATTGGTGAAAACCTAAAAGCTAGCAGTTTGTGTTGCTCAATTGTTTGGCGCAATTTACATCCAGGGGTTAATTAAGATTGTTTTTCTCTGTGGTGACTAAAAATAAACCGTCTTTCACCCCCAAAAAAATAAATTTTTCCTGTGGCATAATTAAACAAGCGAAGGTTAATTACAATTTTTTCTCTTGTTGTTACGTAAAAAACTCGCCATTGTAACAGTCTACAAAGCTCGTAGTTTGTGGTTGCTCAATTGTTTGGCGCAATTTACATCCAGGGATTAATTAAGCGTTGATTTGCTGCTGTGGTGACTAAAATAAACCGTCTTTCACAGCCAAAAATAATTTTTTCCGGGTAACAAAATTCACAAGCAAAGGGGTTAATTACAATTTTTTCTCTTGTTGTGTAGCGAAAAAAACATCCCATTGTAACACGCTACAAAGCTAGTAGTTTGTGGGGGTTTCTCTTTTTTTTGGCGCCCAAATTTTCATCCAGGGGGTTAATTTTAAACTTTTTTTTCTTCTTGGGGACTTTAAAAAAAACGTCCCCTTTACCGCCCCAAATCATAAATTTTTTTTGTACATTTAATTCTTTTAAACAAAAATTTAAATTTCAATTTTTTTTTTTTGTTGTTTGCGTAAAAAAAAACACGCCTTTTTTTAACACGCTAGTAACGCAGGAGTGGAATTTATGGGGCCAAAAACAAGCGATGATGACTAACCACGCCAGGGGAAAGGAAATCTAAGTAGGCCCCCGGGGTTTTTACCCCAAGGCCCCCCGCCAAAACGGGGGGACCCTTTCTGCGGGTGAGGCTACCAGGTGTTACCCCCTTAAAGTGACTTGCTTCGGGTGGCGGCCGGGGTAAAAGCGTGGGCGAAAACGAAAAACCAAAGGCGTTTCCGGGGACAGGCAAAGGGGTCAGGGCAGGCGGCAGAGGTTGTGGTTTAGAGACAGCAGACGGGTCAGGGAGGCGGGGGAAAAAAGGAAGGTCAGGAAAAGTAAAACAGGCGGTTTTGGGTTTCCGGGTTAAACATAACAGGACTAACGATACACTCCAAAAAAAACGGGAAGCACACCAACAAATGGGAGGGAAATGCTGGGGGGGGTATTTATTAAATAGAACCCGGGGGCCCGACAATTTTAACCAAAATTTTTGGGGCGCTGGCCCCTTTAAATCTAGAGAAGCCGGGGGCCCCCGGGGCCCCAAAAAACAGGCAAGGGGCCCCCCGGCCCGGGGCGGCGGGGGGGCAGCTTTTACCGGGGTGCGGACGGGTTAAGGGGAAACGGGCCGGGGCCCCCCGGGGGGGGGGGGGGGGGGTGGGGGGGGGGGGGTTTGCGGGCAGGCCCCAAACCGCCGCGCCGGACCCCCGCGAGCAGGTTTGGACGGCCCCCGGGGGGAAACGGGCCCCCGACCCCCGTGACACTACAAAGTCTATTTGGGGGTTGCTCAATTTTTTTTGGCGCTTTACATTTAGGGTTAATTTTAAATTTTTGGGTTTTTCTGCCCGTGGTTTACTTTAAAAAAAACCGTCTTTCAAACCCCCAAAAAATAAATTTTTCTGGAGCATAAAATTTTAAAACGAAGGTTAATTACCCAATTTTTTTTTTTGTTTTGTAGCGTTTAAAAAAAACGCCATTTAAAAAAAAAGCTTTAAGTGTAGTTTTTGGTTTTTCTCAATTGTTTTGCGCAAATTTTAAAAACCCCGGGGTTAATTTTAAACTTGTTCTGCATTTGTTTTCGTAAAAAAAAATTTGTTTTTTAAACCCCCACAGAAGAAAAATTCCCGTAGCATAATTTTTATTCGAAAAGGTTAATTAAGCCTGTTTGTGTTTTATTTCTAAAAACACGGGGTTTTTAAAAGGGAATACCCAAATCCCAATTTTTTTTGCCCTTTTTGGAGCGCAATTTTTAAAACCAAGGGGTTTTTCCCAAGTTGTTAGTGGGTTTATTTGGGGTCAAAAAACAGGGTGTTTTATTTATCCTTTTTCAGAACTTCTCAAAAAAGTGTTGTACTTTTACAACAAACAGTTTTGAAAAAGAAAGAGAGGGGGGCAGGCTCTTCACCTCGAGTGGGGAGAGGCAAAAACATTCCCGGGAGGCCCCCGGTCGCAGCCGCAAGGGGAGTCCCCAGCAGGGTTCACTCAGTGAGGGCCCCAATTTCCGCTGTAATCTAGCGGCCCGGGGCTGACTAGCAACCCCAAAAGGGTTTTGATTGGTTGATGTTCCCTCCATTTCCTCCCAGATTACATCGACCCAACCCCGCCCAAAAGTCGGTGGGGCGTTTAACACAAACCCCGGTTTGGGGGCCCAAAGGGGCGGGGCAGCCGGGCCCTCACCCTTTCCTTTAAACCGCCTCTTCCCCCCAGTTCCATCAGCCCGGTTTTACTAGTGGGGTTTTGGGGTCCGCGCCATAATAGCGAGGAAGAAAAAATTTGAGGGGGGGGGGCCGTCCCGCAGCTTTCTTGGCAGCGAAAAAGGGGCCAAAATCCCCCGCTTTTGGCAGTAGGGGCAAAGTTAAAATGTGGGGTTTGGGGATGGGAGGTCATGGGTTTTGAGGGGCACCCCTTTCATACCAAGAACCCGGGGAAAGAGGGGCGCGTGACGGGTGAAAAACCCAAAAAAGATTTATGTACCAACCGCACTTTGGGGGCCCGGGGGGGGCAAGGGCTTCTTATTTGTCAGGGGGGAAGAGGGCGTCAGCTTGCGCGTCAGGCAGCGGCGCAGCCCGCAAGTGGGTTTGGTGGCCGTGGTCAGCCGGGGGGCAGCAGGGTGAGGTCGGGGAAGCCCAAACGGCCACGGGGGAAAAAACCCGCTTCGCAGGTCCCAAAAAAATTAGCGGGACAGGGGCCAGTGAGGAAAAGGGGGGGTTTGTAGTCACTCGTGCGGTGCGTTTTGGGGGTAAAATTCCCGATACTCGGGGTTTTGGCCAAATTTTTGCACGGGAAAACCCGGGGGAGCCCAAAAATGGGTATATTAGAATTGGTGGGCAGAAAGTGAAGCCCGGGAGCCCAACGTTTGGGGAAACCCCGGCCCCCCGTTTTAAAACATGCCACGTAAACCCTACAGTTTGGCCCGGGAAGAAAACGTGGGTCCCAAAATTTTGGGGCCTTTCCCGCCGCCCGCAGCAACGCAGGCACCCGCCCCGTGGTATGCAAAGCCAAATTTCAGCCAGGCAAAAGGTTTTCCCCCCCTCTGCAAAAAGGGGAGCCCGTTTTTCTTTTACTTTATCTCCCGGTCCCGATGCCCTGTCCCCCGTAACCCTTTGGGGCCCCGCAGTCATTCACAGGTGATTGCAAAAGAAAAACAGTATGCATTCCCAAACCCCCTAAGGTTTCAGCCCGTTTTACTGTTTTACTGTCCAAATTTTTTGGTAATGGGAGTACCTTCCCCTTTCCCAAAAGGTGGATCTTCCCCGGGTTCCCCGGAAATAATGGCCCTTTTGGGCCCAGCCGGATGGAGGTTCCAAGCCGTAATTTCTTTTTTCCAAAAAAGGGAGTCCCGCAAATTCATTTTAAAAATGTTTGAACCCGAAGGTGGGCCCAGTCCCTTTAGCTTATCGGTTTGTTCCAAATGAGGCCCAACCCCAGCGCGGGGCCTTTGGAGCTGTTAAATACGGTCAGGTTCATACTTTTCCATTTTCGGCCCACTGGGTGAAATTTTCTTCCCCCAGGCACACCAACAACTTTTGGGAAAAGGGGAAAGGCG
>JAODAL010055111.1:0-24186 GCA_025379985.1 Phyllomedusa bahiana
ATTAAGATAAAATGTCAATGTATTGATCAACTTAAGCAGATATCATTTAAGACCTGTGAGTGAGTCCCAAGCACAGGCGATGGCAAAAAAATAAGAGCTCAACATAGTTGAATCCCTTGCATTGACTCAAAAAAAACCTGAAAGAGTTTTTGACACAGCCTTTCCAGTGCCATTGAACAAAAGGCAAGGCTAGAAAAAAAAGAGCTCGAAAGGGGGTTTAAAAGCTTTCCAAATGCAGGTGAAAAAAATTTTTCTGTTTTGTTTATCCAATTAGACGACAAGACACTTTTTTTCAGTTTAACACAAAGATGGAGACTACATGCAAAGTTTAAGAAGTTTTTGCGGGAAAATTTGGCTTCATTTGGCATTTTTTAAAAGGGATAAACAGAACTAACCCCTTTTTGAAAATCTACCACCAAGAAGAGACCGTGTGCTCATAACTTAGTCTGGTTGCGTTTAAACTCACGGGTCCCATTGTTGCTATTTTGATATTTATTTTGTTGAAATTGATAAAGTTTTAATCACGTGAAATAACACAAAAATCTTAGATTATTCTAATATATTGTCTTCTGAAAAGTTCAGTGGACTTTCAGAAAACATATTGGTTGGGGTTTTTTTTAGGACCCCTAAACCCATTTTGGCAATATGGTGTTATTTGTAGAAAAATTTAATTGGACTTGCTGTAATGTACAAAAGCCGCAGCTTATAGTCTAAAACCTTATTAGGCAAAAACACCCTTTTTTCAACTGAACTTGACTCATAGCCACAAATTTCGGCCTGTAAAAATAAAATATTGAAAAAAAAAAAAATACCAGAACAAGACAGGCTTCCTTATTGACATTAGTGTCTATGGATTTTTTGGTATCCCTTATAGGACTGTTTTTACACCCCATGTTTTTCTTTGAAAGGAAAATGGATTTGTATGCTGCTTTGTTCAATTGCTAGGAACCTTAGCCCACTCCGGGAAATCTGCATAATAATAATTATGACACCAAGAAATAACACATAGGTACCTCTTTACCTGGCTTTAACCACATTTTTTTTTGAAAAAGGAAAAACCCCACCCCTTTTTGACCAAACCAGGAGTAGGTATGAAAGGAATGGAAATTTAAATTAAAAATTTTGTACTACTTGTTTTTGCCCTAAAAAGTGGGGGCTTTTGGGGCAAGGAGGGGGTCCTTCGCTCAACCAACTTACTTAATTTTCCCCGGAAATTTTTGCTTGCAACTCAAAAAAACCTTGGGCATCTTTCCCAATTTCCTTTACTTGACCGCAGAAAAAAGTTGGGGTTGGGACAACTCCTCTTTTATTTAAAAATCTTCAAAATGGTGAAACTTTTTCGCACACAAATTTTTTGGGCGACCTGTTATATGCCCTAGGAAAATCGTTTTCTCCCACAAAATATATTTTATCAGGTGTGCCTTTTTAAAATGTGATCCAACAAATTAATATCTTTTCATTGTTTTTAGCTTGTCTGGGTGTTTTTAAACCCTGGATTTACTTTAATGTACTATGGCTATTCTTAAAATTTGAGCTTCCCTTGACTGGTATTAAAGATCCACTTCAAAAACGATTTTAACCCTTTTTGAAAAAAATATAAAAAAATTTAAATATAGCCCATTTAAAATTTTTTTAATTAATTCCTTTTTTTAAGCCACGCCAAGAAAAACAATTTCAAGGCTAGAAACCGTCCCTAATCGTTTGGTTAATATGTTAATGCACGAAGGTTTTTCTTATTATATTGTAAAATATACAGTCAATGAAAGGTGTATTATGTTTCTTTGTTTAAAGAATACGAAAGTGAACACTTTGGGCGACAGTAGACGGCTTTCTCCGTTTCAGCGTTTCTGCGCCTCCCACCCCAAATCCCCTGTCGGCACGGGGAGCGATTTTAGCGCACACACCACTTTCAGCGCCCCCCGCTGAAGGGGGGGGGCATGGGCGCGGTGGGGCGCGGTAAAGGGCGTTCCGGGGCGGGACGGGGCGGCTCTATACTCCGGGGCATGTCGTGCGAGTCGGCAAAGCGAGGGGCCTTTGAGCACTCGGCAGCTCCGACAAGCAACCTGTTTATTTTGAATCTAAATCCCCGGCAAGGCGAAGGAAGCAAGAAGGGAAACATGCGGGAAGCAGATACAGACGCTACACAAACTCGGCGCTCCGCCCGTGCAGAGGAGTATGTTTCCGAAAAAATCGTCTTTATAAAGGGGCGGAAAACAGTGTCAAAAAAGAGCTAAAAACTAAAAAATAAACACAATTAAAAAAAAATCATTTTCCAAAACTCAGAACGGCACAAATCAAGAATTATGATAGGAAAATTTTGCCGGGAAAACAAAAATTAAAATTTCTGAAACTATTTCATTGGTCGGCATAAACCCCCAATCAGAATAGGAGCGACAGTGAACCATTAAAAACTATGGGAAGGGATTGACCAATCAGGGGCCGAAATAAATTTTAAAAACACTACAAAAGTGTACCTATGTGTAATAAAAAAAATATAATAGGGGGAACGAAAAAAAAATATTAAATCAATAAAAACGTTTATTTCTTTTTTTTCGTTCCCCATACTATTGACCGGGCAAAACGAAAATAAGAAATAACATGATTTTATTATTTAATTTTTTTTTTTTCGTTACCCCCATATATTATTCTTTTTTAAATACACACAGAAACTTCTGTAGTTTTTACAATTTGATTTGGGCCTGAATTTTGATTTCTGATTGCATTAAAAAAACCATAGGAGCTCGCTCGCTTTTCCCAAATGGTCCAAATAACGGCGCCTTTTTAAACTTACCCAATCACAGAGCGCGCTCAGAATTTCTTTTCCCCATAAACCATGAGAAAGAGCTTGCGCTCGATTTGGGTAACTGACAGCCCCCCGCCGCTTCAACCAATCACTCGTTTCTGCATTTTTTTCTGTATTTTGAATGTCCCCCTTTTAATATGATTTGGGCAATTTTTCTCCATAGGATATAAAAGGGGAATGTCGCTCCATTCTGATTGGGCAATTTTTCCTCATAGGGTTTTAATGGGAAATTGTCGCTCTATTCTGATTGGCTGGGTTTATGCCCACCCAAAGAAATAGCTTAAACAATTTGAAATTCTGTATTTCCTGGCAAAACTCTCTATTGCAATTCCCTAGTAGTGCCGGGCTTGGCGACAAACGCTTTTCGGGTTTTTAAAAATGCTTATTTGTTAAAGAAAGGGGGGGCTCTTTATCTGTAATGTTTTTCATTTTAAAAAAAATATTTTTTTTTAAATTTTCTTCATGCCGCCGGGGGCTGAGTGCCGAGTTTTTAAAGGGGCCCATCTCTCCATAGATATAATGGGAGAAGTAGCTCGTCTCTGATTGGCTGGGGGTAGCCAAACCCCCGCTAGCTCAGCCAATCACCTTTTCGCATTTTTTTGTATTTTGAACTGTCCCCCCAGTGGGTTCTATTTCTAAATTCTCCATAGGGTAAAGGGTCTTTTTCGCTCCTATTCTGATTGGCTGAGCCAGCCAAGTCCCCGGGAGCTTAACCAATCAGCTCTTTTTCAGCATTTTACTGTATTTTGAACTACCCGCCGGGGTTCTGATTGGTCTAAACTTCCCCCTAGTTTTTAATGGTTCCTGTCGTCCTTTTGATTGGGCCGTTTTCCGACCATCGAATGCTTTCTGAATTTGAATTATTATTTCCCGGGAATTTCCAATATCCTAATTCTTGAAATAGGGTATTGGAAAATGATTTTGTTTTATGTATTTTTTTTTTTTTAGGTTTTACCTCTTTTCCCGGAATGTTGAACGCCTTATAAAGGAGATTTTTTATTCATACTCTGCCCGCATCTGGAATGATTTCTCGCTTTCCAGCCTGTCTCGCATCGGAAAGTTTTTTTTGGCGCAGCCTGCAGGCGCCTAAGTCCCCTCGCGCCCCGTCCGCGCCTGTGCCCCCCACCCCTTTTCGAGGCGCAGGGAACTTTTTTCCCGCATTACAAGCGCACCCCCTCGGACGGGAATCTTAGGCGCAGCAACACACGCGCCTCGGTTTTCCCCGCATCGCCCCCCAAAACACTGGCCAGGCGCGGCGGACTTTTTTCCCCCCAGTATGACCCACACCCCGGCGCCGAATCATAGGACAGCCCGTACGCGCCTCAGTCCCGCACTGCGCCTAAAACCCCAGGCGAGGCGTGGGGGACTTTACATGTATGTATGAGCGCGCCCCCGCCCGACATAAATCGGGGCAGATTCCGCCCGGGGAAACGCGGAAAAGGGCGGCCCCCCACCCGGGGAATTCATACATGCGCCCTTTTTGGGTTTTTCACAAAAAAAAAGCGTCAAAAAAACTAGGTACTAATGTAAAAAAATTACAAAAACTGAAGGGAAGTTGTCAGATGGCGTGGAGGATGTTTGTTTTAAACACAGTAGTTGGAACAGTATGTGGTAAAGGGTTTTTAGAAAGTCAAAGGATAGAAAGGAAAGGCTACATGAGATTGAAAGTATACGCAATGTAATTTATAGGGAAAATAAAGTCAGAATAAAGTCTGATCTAGGATTTCTGTTCCTAAAAATTTGACACAATCTGAGAAATTATTGATATGAATTAGCAGCACTTTTTCTAAAAAAATTCTGGCAACGTTCTAAAAAAAAATTACTTGAACTAGATTTTACCAGTTGTTTTAAAATTTTTGGGTAAGGGGTTGAAAATTTTTTTTCAGTAAGAGACTGAAGCTCTATAGTGGGGAAAAAGTGTGGTCTTATTTTATGCAGCTTGTCCTGTGTTTAAAGATATCTCCTTGAATAACAAATATACAATTTTTATATCCTAGAGATATTTAAAGGCATTACAATCATTCCAGTCTCCACACTGCCGCATCATAATTTCCCAAAGGTTTACCATCACTTTAAAAAAATTATCTGGCATGCCAATCTTTAACAATAAAACCGACAAGTCAACTGCACATTCTACCATTCAATAATGGCTGTGATATTTGCTACCTGAACAAGTAAGCTTTGAAAGGCTTGCCTGCCCTACAAATAACACACCTTGGTATGTCAATATTATTATAGGTATTCAACAGCAAAACTGGTTTCCTGATGTCCTTCCCATGTACATATTTGTAAAAATTTATTTCTACACAGCAGAAGCTGTACCACGAAAATGGGTTGTACAAATGTAAATAAAACATTGTTTTCTATATCCTTTTCCTGACTTATTGGATTTCAATAGATGATACATGACATATCTTTGTACACTTTGTCCTGGGGTCCTTTTCTTAAAGCTTGCCATACATATTAAAGTTGTTTTCTCTCCATGCAGTTTCAAAAAGTCATAGGCAGCTTCAGATTCACACTGCTTGGTCAGGCTGCGGGTGGTTCTATGGCAGTGTTTAGCAGATTTAGCTCCTCTATAACTGGCCGAGCATTGCAAAGACATAACTGTAGAAGATTTAATCTGTGTAAACAAAGCTACAAGTGCCTATCTGTAAACAAGCTAATCTCTGCTCTCTCGACCTTGGTCACCTCACTGTATGTCTAACAGGAAGGGAGAGAAGGACAATTACTACAGAAACTTGGGTGCACTCTTGTCTCCTGACCATGGCAATATTAATAGAGTAATGTATTAGAAAAAGTCTTCATTTACTGTTCCCCACATATTGAAAGCTAATCTTTGTAGTAAGAAAACCTCTTTAAAGATCTAGTAGCAGATCTACACCAAGCAAATACTGAATAGTGATGTCATTCCCAACATAAAGAACTCTAAATGTAGAAAATAAAGTACATTACAATGAAAAATCTTATCAGTATTACCCTTGAGCTCCTTTGATGGTAATCGTTTTTATTTTGCAATCACCTATGAGAAATAAAACTATTTCTCCCATTCTCCAACCAATATTGATCACAATATAATAAATTACTACTTCAATGGTAATAAATTCTCTTTCAATAGAGTATTTTGTCGAGGAACCATAAAAACATTGAATTTCAGGAGGCCCAAAACCACATTGACAGGAACAAGATCTTCAAAATTAACAGAACAGGTAATAAATGGGAGATCTTTAAAAACATCTTCAGCGCCCACTGTGAGAGGTACATACCTTATGGAAATAAAGTGAATAGAAACAGGAAAAAACAATGTGGATCAACAGAGATGTAAAAGGGGCAATTAATAGCAAAAATAAAGCATTTAAGGTACTTAAACAGGAGGGCAGAAAAAAGAGGCACTGAAAAACTGTAAGGAAAAAATATGCAAAAAAATGAACAACAGCAAAGCTGGAGACAGAAAGGCACACTGCAAAAGAGAGTAAAACGAGGAGAAAGCCAATCTACTAAACCATTTTTTCTTGACCGTATTTACTGAGGAAAATTACCTTACTGTTGATGTGCAGAGGGATGAGAGGGATGAGGTAAACTACACCCTAACCCAGGAAGACGTGCAGCTTTGGCGTACGAAGATGAAAATAGACCAATCACCAGATCCTGATGGTATACACATCTGTGGCCTAAGGTAATTAAGAAATGTGATAGACAGGTCCCTATTTTAATAGTTATGGACTGTATAATAATAGGGTATGTCCCAAAGGATTGGCGCATAGCTAATGTGGTGCCAATATTCAAAAAGGGTCAAAAAGTGAATGGAAAATATAGGCCTCTAAGTTAAACCTCTGTTCTATGTTTGAAGGTTTTCTAAGAGATGCTATTCTGCAGTGAAAATAAATGTACAACTCCATTGCAGCATGGATTTATGAAGGATCAGTACTGTCAAACTAATCTCATCAGCTTTTACGAGAAGGTTAGTTCTAGACTAGATTGTGGTGAGGCATTGGATGTCATGTATCTTGATTTTTCTAAAGCATCTGACATTGTGCCACATAAAAGGTGGGTAAGTGAAATGAAAATGCTTGGTGTGGGGGAAAATGTTTGCAAGTGGGTAAGTAACTGGCACAGTGATAGAAAACAAAGGGTGGTGATTAATTATTATTATTATTATTAACATTTATTTTAAAGCGCCATTGATTCCATGGCACTGTACATTTGAGGGGGGTCACATACATGATATGTCAAGTGAGTACAATAATGACAATGAATGACTTATAACTGGTACAGAGGGAGAGAAGACCCTGCCCGCGAAGGCTTACAATCTACCAGGAGGAGGGAAGAGACAGGAGGAGAGGGGCAGACGTGTTTGTGGGGTAGTACAGTTGCAGCAGGGTTATTGTAGGTTATAGGCTATCCTGAAGAAATGGGTTTTCAGGTTGCTTTTGAAGCTGGTGAGAGAGGGAGAGAGTCTGATGTGTTGGGGCAGTGAGTTCCAGAGTGTGGGGGAAGCACGAGAGAAGTCTTGGAGACGGTTATGTGAGGAGCTGATAAGGGGAGACCAGAGAAGAAGATCCTGTGAGGAGCGGAGATTGAGTGAGGGAGAGTATCTGGAGATTAGGGCAGAGATGTATGGAGGGGAGAGGTCATGGAGAGCCTTGTAGGTCATGGTTAGCAACTTGAAATGTATTCGCTGGGCAATGGGAGCCAGTGAAGGGATTGGCAGAGGGGAGAGGCCTAGGAGGAGATAGTAGAGAGGTGGATAAGACGGACAGAAGAGTTGAGATTGGTTTGAAGGGGAGCTAGAGTGCTAGATGGGAGGCCACAGAGAAGGTTGTTGCAGTAGTCAAGTCGGGAGATGACAATGGCATTAATGGTACATACTCAGACTGGATCCCTGTTTATAGTGGGGTACCACAGGGGTCAGTATTGGGCTCTATTCTCTTTAATATATTCATTAATGGCCTTACAGATGGATTGCACAGTAGAATATTAATCTTTGCAGATGAGATGAAATTGTGTAAAGTAATCAACACAATAGAGGATTGAAGGTCTAGGCAGAAAAGTGGCAGATGAGCTTTATCATGGATAAATGCAAAGTTACTACTATACCCAGAAAGATCAGCAAAATTAGGATTATATATGTTAGAGAAAAGATGACTTTGGGGGGACATAATAAATATGTATACATATATCAAAGGTCAATATAGAGGTCTCCCCCAAGATCTATTTTTACCTAGAACTGTATCCAGAACAAGGGGGCGTCCTCTACGTCTTGAGGAAAGAAGGTTTCTACATAAACATAGAAAGGGATTCTTTACTGTAAGAGCAGTGAGACTGTGGAACTCTCTGCCAGAGGAACTTGTCATGGTGAATTCACTAACAGAGTTCAAAAAGGATCTGGATGCATTTCTAGAGTGTAATAGTATAACAAGTTATAGTGACAAGGATTCTGGAGAAGGGGCGTTGATCCAGGTATTTATTCTAATTGCCAGAATGGAGCCAGGAAGTTTTTTTCTTCCTCTGAATCAACACTATAGCACAATAGGCTGAACTTGATGGACATATGTCTTTTTTGGCCTTACAAACAGCGTAACATGTTTTTAATTGTAAAACAGCTTTCAATAAAACAACAGAATACATTTCACTGAGAGATCAGTCTATAAAGAGGGGACGAAGTTAAAGCAGGAGACTTTCACACAAGCAGCAACATGAAGGACAATAGACAGCAGTAAGGACCAGTGTAGCTGTGAGCCAAGCACTGAGGTGAGAGAAAACACTCACTATACAGCTAGCATCATCTGTGGGTCTCTTTGCCTCTCCTTCCCCTCATATCTCAATTTCTATGGGCAGCTGTAATCTAAGTCCTTGGTGAAGCAGGAACTTTGTCTCCTCTGCGAAACAGATTCTGTAAGTGACTTATGACAGATAAGAAAGCAAGGGTAGGAGGCAGATAACTACAGAAGAAAAAAAAATTCTCTAATATATACTACAAAATTTAGTATTTTTGCTTGTACAGTTAATTTATTGAAATTTATTTTATAATTGGAGGTATGTTTTAATGTTTTTTACATGCCCCAGATATCATCTTACAAGAAAAAAAATGTTGTGCCTGGTAAGACATATTGAATCCTTATGTGGGAAATGCATGTGAAGAGCTGTAGTTGGATCACATAGCATTGACCCTTAGCCATTCAGCTTTACAATATCTAAGTGGCAAAGTATGGGGAAAAATAGTTAAAGGGGTGTTCCAGGACTGATCAATGCTCATTCATCCGTTGTGTTATGAGTAAAAATAGAAGGGAAGGCTCAAAATTAACTGCGGAACGGTCCCATTCACTCCCGGCTGCTGATGCGTTCATCCCGTGATGACGAAGTGAAGATCAGCATTCATGTGACCGTTCCAGCCAGTTATAGGTCAGAGAGGTCACTTGTGCATGATGTTGTGGCCTGTGATCATCTGGAGTTGTCACTGTGAATGATGAATGTTCATTGCTTACTTCCTGGTTGAACGCACTGGCAGCTGGGAGTGAACAGGAGCGTCCAGTAGGTAAGTATGAGTCTTCTCTTCTATTTTTACTCATACCCCAATGGACAAATGAGCATTAATCAGTCCCAGAACACCCCTTTAAGCAGACAGCACAGAAATTGCAATTTATAATTAGCCAAGAGGAGGGATTTGTGATATAAAAGATTTCAGCTGCACGCGAGTTGAATCCATTCTATGTGTTCGTAGTGGGGCTGAACTCACCTTTCACACAATGACAACAGGTTTCGTATTTTGATGGTAGACATGTATTTTACCTTGTGGTAGGCCACACCAGTCCACAGAGTACCTGAGGTCCCAACTACAAGCCCAGGACAGTCATGCAAGCTGGTCCGGTAGACCATAAATTGTCTTAATGCAGGTGCAGAGGAGTATCCAATAGGCATGAGCAAATCGATTCTAACACAGTGGGATTCGTTTAGAATTTCAGGGAAATTTCGATTCTGAACCAAGCCGAAATTCATGGCGATTTGTGGTAACGAATCGTCTTTTTTTTCTAAAATGCCGCAAGCACATGGTGTGACATGGGGCAGAGAACTATGGGAGGAAGAAAGGAACACCCTCAATGACATGTGAAGACATGCAGCCAATCAGCAGCCACCCAGCTTCTGTGACATCACGGCAGCCATCTTAAATTCTGCCATTTCTCACTTTGTTTCCAAAGCACAAGCGTTTATTTGTAGCAGCACTTCATTGCACTCTGTAAAAAAAAACTTCCGATTTTTGAGCTACTGGGGTGAAAGACCTTCACAAGTGGTGTCATATGCACACCTGTTCCTGAACCAGCATTTTTTATTTTGGGATATTGCAATCTGTGCCCAAGAGTTTATTTATTCTCTGTTTGTGGGGTATTGTGTGTCAAATCCAAAGTGTATATTTCTGCCCCATACACACCTGAAATTCATCACCTCAGTTAAGAGTCAGTGGGTTCGTCAGACACAACCCTTAGTTGGCATGGCCCTGGAGCAGGCCGGGGGCCCTCACCTGTCCTCAACCCGCCTCTGTCCCGTTGAACTACTATGTGGTCTGGGCTCTGTGCCACTATACAGCAAGTACGAACTATTTGAGGACACTGAGCAGCAACTTGGCAGCAAAGAGGTGGGGCAGACATCTGCTGTTTCTTGCAGTAGGTGGGCAAGTAGTGATGTGGAGAGTGGCATGGGAGGTTATGTTTGGAGCGGTCAGACTCTGCACATAGAGACCATTGAGGAGGAGAGCAGTGATGGGCAAACACTAATCAACAAAGATGTAGCAGAAAGCACTTGGGAGCCCGGAGAAGCAATGGCTTCATCATCATCGTCGGGAGAAGAGGGCAGCAGAGTGCATGTCAGGAAGCGGCACAGCCAAGAAGTCGGTAGGTTGGCCGTGAGTCAGCAGGGTGGCAGCAGTGCGAGGTTGGGAGCCAAACCGCCACAGGGTAGACCACCTACTTCGCAGGTCCCTTCCGGCCCAGAAAGTAGCGGTGCAGGGGCTTACTGAGGCAGCGGCAGTAGCAGTCAGTCAGTGCAGAGCGTTGGTGGTAAAATAAGCTACTCGGCGGTGTGGCAGTTTTTTGCCAAGATACCGGAGGAGGCGAACATGGCTACATGTAGAATCTGTGATCAGAAAGTGAAGCGTGTCCAGGGCCCTAATGTTGGCACCACAGCCCTGCATCAACATGCAGCATCACCATCCAGTGGCTTGGGAGAAACGTGTCTCAGATTGGTGGTCCATCCTGCCGCAGCAACAGCAGCAGCATCTAGTGGCACACATAACATTTCAGGCAGTTAAGGCTCCACCACCTCTGTCGAAGGGAGCTGTTTGTCTTTCCCATCATCTACCGGTCCAGATGCTCCTGCTCCTCGCCACTCATAGTGCCAGAAGTCATTCACCGAGGAGATTGCCAAGAGACAGCAGTATGCGTCCAGCCATCCTAAGGTGCAGAAGCAGACCGCGCTCCTGTCTAAGTTGGTGTTACTGCAGTCCCTCCCTTTCCAAGTGGTGGAATCTGTATCATTCAGAGAACTGATGGCTTGTGCTGAGCTGAAGTGGAGAGTCCCAAGCCGTCATTACTTTTCAAAAACGTCAGTACCAACCCTGCACAAATATGTAGAACAGAAGGTGAGCCAGTCCTTGAGCCTGTTGGTGTCTTCCAAAGTGCACAGCAGCACGGATGTGTGGCGCTGTAACTAGGGTCAGGGACAGTACGTGTCCTTTACAGCCCACTCTATGAATGTGATTCCTGCCCAGCCCCACCAGCAACTTGAACAGGAGACGTCGCTTTCTCCTCCACGTTGTCAAACTGTTGATCCTGCACCAATGTCCGCCTCCTCCTCCTCCACCACCTCAGCCTCCACAAGTCTTAGTACTCCTCCATCATACCACTTGTGCAGGGCACGGTGGTATCACGCAGTTCTACACCTGGTTTACCTGGGCAAGCGAAGTCACATGGGAGGAACTGCTCCGCGTCATGAAAGACGAAATCGATTTGTGGCTTTCTTGGCGACAACTGCAAATCAGAACCATGGTGACAGACAATGGAAGGAACATGGTGTCTGCGCTGCGCCGAGGAGGGCTGAACCATGCACCCTGCATCGCGCACGTGTTCAATCTGGTTGTCAAACAGTTCCTCAAGTCTTCCACCCATCTGGAAGACATTCTAAAAATGTCCAGGAAACTGTACATGCACTTCATCCATTCCTACAAATCCAAGCACACCCTCCTTGAGCTGCAGCGGCAGAACAGCCTCCCCCAACATAGGCTGATATGCGACGTTTCCACCCGTTGGAATTCCAGCCTTCATATGTTGGACCGACTCCGTGAACAGAGAAAGGCCATTAATGATTTCTTGATGATCCAAGTGGACAGGAGCACTCCCCTGTGTAATTTTGATGTCAGCCAGTGGCAGTTCATGTGTGACACCTGCCGTTTGCTCAGGTCCTTTGAGAAGGCCACGTTATTTTTCCGTTACCAGGACTACGGGATGAATAACGTCATTCCACTGCTTCATGTCCTGGAACAGATGCTGCAAAATCTGTCTGGTCAGGGGACTGGAGACGTGGCGACTACATCTCACGTCCACATGAGTGTCGGCTGACAGGAGAGGAGGAGCAGGAGCATCTGGAGGAGGTAGAGGGAGATGAAGAAGACGAGGCAGATGACCCAGTCACACTGTGGCAGTATACAGTGGAGATGGAGGCAGGGAGTCACTTGCGCAGATGGCCCGCAGCATGCTGATTTGCCTGGCTGGTGACAGCCGAATAGTCACCATCAGGCAGAGGGATGACTTCTGGCTCTCCACCCTCTTGGACCCTCGCTACTGGTCCAAAATGGGAGCCTTTTTTTCAACTGTCGAGAGGGAGGACAAACTCAAGTACTATAGAGAAATTCTATGTAGTCAGTTGGCCGCTGCCTATTTGCGCCATCGTCCATCTTCTGGCAGGTCTGACCTGGGGGGGTTCCTCATTGCTCATGTACCACTGCCACGGCTGCTGTGTGGGGGAAGGAACAGCTCCATCAGCAGCAACCTGAGTCTGGAATTGTTGATGAGCAGCTTCCTTCACCCGCCTAGTGTAGAAGGTACTCACCACCAGCAGCACCAGCACCTGGAGTAGACCCTGAACCAGCAGGTGGTGGCCTACTTGAATAGCACTCTGCCACCCCACATAGAAGCTCTGCTGGATTACTGGGCAGCCAAACTGGATTTGTCACCGCAACTTGCCAAGTTTGCACTGGAGAAGCTGTCCTGCCCGACCAGTAGTGTGGCATCAGAGCGGGTGTTCTGTGCTGCGGGGGTCATAGTTACCCCAAAGAGAACTCGATTGTCCACCCGAAATGTGGAGAGACTCACCTTTATCAAGATGAATCAGGCGTGGATCGGCCAGGATTTCCACACACCAATGCCTGATGCATCAGATTAGATCAGCCATGACGCCTCACCGTAACTTTGAGAAATCAATCTAGATTCTTCTGGCTACCGGCCTCAGCTACTATTCTGATGCTGCCACCTGCCTGATGTCACACATCTGCTGCGAGCTGCTCCATCTACCACCCACCATCTTTACCAGGGACTGGTATTGCCATCCGCCTCCCCACTCTTCACTAGGCCATAATGTAAACTTCTATTGATGTTGCCACCTCCTCAGTCTGTCATTGTGCCACTCTCCAGCCTGATGCTGCTGTTGCTGCTGCCACCTCCACACTGTTTCATTGTGCCACTCTGTGGCCTACTCATGTTGCTGCCACCTCCACAATTTGTATTGTGCCCCTCTCCGACCTCATACTGCTGCTGCCGACACCTCCACACTGTGTCATTGTGCCAAGCTGTGGCCTACTCATGCTGCTGCCACCTCCACAAGCTGTCATTTGCCACTCTGTGGCCTACTCATGTTGCTGTCACCTTCACAATCTGTCATTTGCCACTCTGTGGCCTACTAATGTTGCTGCCACCTCCTCAATTTGTCATTGTGCCACTCTCCGACCTCATGCTGCTGTTTTTGCTGCTGCCACCTCCACACTGTGTCATTGTGCCACTCTGTGGCCTGCTGATGTTGCTGCCACTTCCTCAATCTGTCATTTGCCACTCTGTGGCCTACTGATGTTGCTATCACCTCCATAATCTGTCATTGTGCCCCTCTGTGCCCTACTCATGTTGCTGCCTCCTCCGTAATCTGTCACTTGCCACTCTGTGGACTACTCATGATGCTGCCACCATGAGTTAGTAACTCAGATTCTAGATCTGTGGATCACGAATATTTCTTTCAAGAATGGGGTGACCAGCCTATCCTCTAGGAAGTAGATGCCCTGGAACCAATATCTTTAAAGAAGGTTCTAAATGAGGGTTCCAAACATCTAGAGATTTTCAGGAGTGTATTCTCGGCTGTGATATTATTTTGTTTCATGTGGCAGAACTAACCAGAGATGTCTTATTGTCTCCCATCAGAGTCAGTCTCTGCCCTCAAGCTAAGTCTCCAGGGGGTTTCAGTTTTACTCATGGGTCTAGATAAAACTTCCATTTGAGCCTTGAAGTGTGTACTCTATGAAGTCCTCTCCTTTAGAAAGGAGATGACCAACCACCCAATAAAGAGGCAGTAGGCTGCACACCTTTGTTACAGCGGGACCCCACATTTTGTTTTCTACATGACCAGGTAAGTTATCTGGTCTTATTTAGTACTAAAGTCCCTACTTTGTATGTATTTTCTAAATTTACTTGAGGTTGCACGCCCTTTACTTTCCCAGATGTTTTAAAGTATATATGGACAAGATTAGAGAGGTGATAGAGAAAGGAAGTCTCCTAGTCTTACTCTTAAGGAAGAATAGAGGATTAAAGCCCCTTAAATTCACAAAGATTCTGAATTCAGTAAATGTTTAGACTGTTATTTATGTCCCAGAATAAGGATCCTCCAGCTTTTGTTAAAGCGTTTCTGCCTGTGCATAACCTAATCAAAAAGTTCTGATTCCCCTGAATTTGACATGTGGCTTAAGGAGCCCACACTTGAGTTTTGCCATCCACTATAGCCTGAACCTTCGGATGTTGGAAAGGGCGGCCCTATATGTTCTACTTTAGACAAGACAGTGTAACCTTGGCACTCACACTGTTCTGTGCTCAAACACTTCGGTCCTCAACCATTATTTTTGAGAGCATTCTGGTTCGGTGCTCAACCAGGGAGGCCACTCGTTACTTGTTTTACAAGTAAAACAAAGGGGAAAGCGTCACTTTGCATGTCGATTTTCAAGCTGTAAAGACCTGTCCTGGTACTGTGTTCATGAATTTTTTTCCATATACAGTACAGTATATAAATACAGTATGAATACTGTCATCATGGCACCCAAGAAACCAAATACTGGTAAAAGTAAAGGAAAGAAGAAAACTGGAAGAACAACAATTGAATTTAAAAAAGAACTTACTGCCAAATATGAGAGTGGCATACTTGTGTCTTAATTAGCCACTTAATATGGAAATGCATCAGTAATATTGCTATTGATGCAGCTGATATAGCAAAAGGAGGAAAGGCAATAAGAAAGGTCTTAAATAATGAAATAGAAGCGAAGTATCACCGGGGGGGTAGGGGGGGGTGGTGCGTGTTATTGATGAATAGATGGCTGTTAATTTCAGAAGTCATAATTAGTGTTGAGCGATTGCATTGGCTATCGAGATCGATCGATAGTCGATAGTCGGCCGCTATCGATAAGGTTTTTCGATAGTGAGCATCGATTATGAGCGATTACCATTAAAGTCTAAGGGTGAGACAACAACTCCTTCATTATTACACTCTCCAACAAGTGCTGAGAAACTTGAAATTAACATCCACAACAGTCAACATGGATACGTCCTACATATTGAGCAACACACTTAGGTTTAAAAATCCACAGAAAAAAAGTCACAGACCATATTGACTTCCCTGCATGTACCATAGCAGCCTGACCCTTAAGAACCGCCAACCGCACAAATTAAAAAGTGACAAAGGCAGTATTATTTGAACCATCAAGTTATTGAACGGACTTGAATAACCCTGACCTTGACCGCAGACATGACCCCCAAACCTGCATGACCCCCACATTTTTAAAAAGTTCCGGGAAAAAGGAGTCTTTCAACACCATTTAGTTTCACTGGACATTGACTATACCTGTCCTGGCCACAGCATGAGCCCCAAACCCTGCATGACCCCTCATTTAAAAAGTGCCCGGAAAAGATGAGTCTTTCAACCCACATTTAGTTTCACTGTACATTGACCTATACCAGGTCCTGGGCCACAGCATGAGCCCCAAACCTGCATGAACCCCCACATTTGTAAAAAAGTGCCTCAAAAAGGAGTCGTTCAACCAACCATTTTAGTTTGAACTGGTACATTGACAAAACCTGTCCTTGCACAGCATGAGCCCCAAACCTGCAAGCCCCCACATTTAAAAAGTGACGGATAAAGGAGCTTTCAACCACCATTTTAGTTTTCACTGGACATTGACTATACCTGTCCTGGGCCAAAGCATGACCCAGGGCCGGAGTTTAACAGTGGTGCGGTGAAAGTGCCCAGGCTGGCGTCCCGCATCTATAAACACCAGGTTTTAAAATGCCCTTATGACGCAGCAACGAAAACTGACGGCTGAAAGCAGAGTGCGAAGCGGAAGTGTGAGAACTCGCAGCCTTCCTCTGTACACAGTAAATACCTGGGTAGCGCTTGCCCCTCCGTTGAGTGTGACCAATTGAGCTTCACTTGGAATACTGGGTGGTTAACAACTCCTGTTTTACACCCCGGTGCCCTGTTTATCTTGGCATTCTTTTCTCATATTACTCAATCGTGCAGGAGGAAATGGTCTCCTGTACTTTGTTCTCTGTCTGTGCTCCATACTCGATGTTTCTCTGAATAACCAACATCTGGTCAAGTTTTTCCTGTACCTCCCTTGTACAATTCAAGAATTTTTTTAACAGCTATTATGTACATGCAACGTTATTTAGTACTTTAAATTCTAGAAAAAACATTTTATAAAATAGGATGGAATCCCACCATGTCTTTGTTTTCTCTTTCATTGTATTAAATGGGTAGTCTTCAATCGGATTGATAGCTATGTTAAGAACTAGCAAAAACAAGTCATTTTGCAATATGTGTCCTATTAACATTCCTACCTATTCCCTGGTTTTTCTGACAACCCATCACCCTTGAGCCACTCTTGACAATCTGTGCCATAACAATTTCTGTTAGAAACAACATTTATAGAATAGGACCTGTAGTATAGCTGCATGTGGGACATCAAAATGCCCCCAAAAATTCAAAGCATGACCCTTGATATCACTTAGGTCAATTGTGAAGAACAAATGTCGTAAGAGAACAACATTTTTTTATAATAGGGTCTTGTAGTATTGCTGAATTTTCAAAGCAGCCATGACCCAAAAATTATAAAAAAGACTTCTCAGCACTGTTAAAAAATTGTGAGGGAGAAATGCCACTTAAGCCACATTTCTATTCCAAAGACCATAATTATAGCTGAATCTCACAGCAACATTACCCCAAAAAATTATAAATATGACTTCACAGCCACAAATAACAATTGTGAGGTAGAAATGCCACATAGAATCACATTTCCTGTTCCAAAGGACCATGATTATTGCTGTATCCTCACAGGCAACATGACCTCAAAACATTGACAATGCGAAAACCTTCTTGAAATAAAGTGAGTAAATGGAATACGGTGTTGTCATAAACCTTGCTGTCTTTTACAGTCACCACACAGCAAAACCTCAAAATGAACTGTTGGAAAAGAGAAAAAAAATTGCAAGTAAGAAATGATACATTTTAAAAAAAGTTTTCAAGAGGACCATTTCTGTGATTGAAAAGAATGTGAATTCGACCGGCAACTAAATCGTTGACCTCGGCAATTGGGCCACAACATCATAGAGATCCTGCCTGATTCATCATTGATGAAGTCAAACGATCCACATTATCTGTGGAAGCCTGATGCGTTTTAGTACTTGTAATGACTCCTCCACTGTGCGAAGGTCCGCACAGAAATGACGCTGCTGCTGGGCTTGACCACACCACAAAGGCTGACGATCCAGCACGGGCCATTACGCCATTTATGGATACCCAGAGTCATTGGGCTCCGGAACACATGCAAAACATGTGTTGAGACGCAGATAGTCGTGCACCATTGATCTTAAGCTGATCACCAGTTGTAGGAATATGTGTGCCCTGCATTGCATGCGTTGGTGAGTTGGTAAACAAAGATAGCCAGAGGCACCCCTTATGCTCTGCACCTTGCCTGCTCTGCCGGACTACGCCTACTGGGCACTCTACTTCTGTCCACGTCGCTGATGTTTAGTTCCACCGTGACATTGGGGACCGTGAGCAGACGAACAGATGTCTCCAGTTTGATCATCTGCAAGGTCTCCAATTCCTGCATTTTTAATCTCTATTTGGGTGGTGGAAGGAAATTGCTGATTATTGTTTTGTACCGTGGATCCCAGGAGGTGGCACCCAGTAACTGTTGTTGATTTGATGGCCTAAATGCGAGGATCATGTTGAGGAAATGGAGCCTCCAAGCCTCATGTGAGAGATGGAGCCTTGATTTCCCAAGCCTCTGGGTCGAGGGCACTAGCGAAAACTGATCTTTCCTCATCTTTCCACCTCCTCCTCAAAATCCTGCAACCTCATTCCAAGGCATGGACGTGGTAACAATCGGTGTCTAGGAATAACCACCTCCACCTCCACCTGCCGCTGACCTCCGCACAGCTATAACAACACAGTCCCAGCTTGCCTGAGATGATGCACCCTGAGAGCTGATGCGCCATCCTTGCACTAGACTCTGGACCCCGAACCACTGCCGTAATGAAGACCTATGAATTGTGAAACTGTCGGCCCATGTGGATATGACGGAGAGAAAGGCTCCGATTCCGCATCTGTGTCCGTCTCCTTCCTCCGTCCTGGCGGACCTGTTAGTTTCAGAGTGTCCAACGATCGTTCCAGAACTAAGATCACCACAATTGCTCATGTCTGAAAAGGGCATTGTCCGCAACTGACTCAATTTTGTTGGCTTCGTCCAAAATGCAAGGATGGTGCAGAGCACTTTCACCCTGCCACCGCCCCCCCCCTCCTCGGTGGTTCAACACCCGAGGGTCCGTACCGCTGCTTGTCATCCATGTGTCACTCGTAATGCTAATGGCATTGCGCATGCTGCCACATGCTGGAGCATGTGTATTTGGAATTCCAGCGTGTTGCCACGTCAACAATGAGACGGTTGACGGGAGGCCGAGCTGACGCTGCAACGCAGCCAGAGCGGATGAAGCAGGGTGCGAAAGGCGAAGTGGAACTCAACCTCGAGCCTTCTTCAGCTGGCATCCAGACCCTGGTAGTCTTTATAACTTTCTGGACGACAATGTTCAATGACATGTGCCAGGCAAGGGAAGTGATCCAGCCTACCGATCTTAAAAGGGCTGACCAGCAGATTTCGCCCGTTATCGCACACCACCATGCTGCACAAGGTTCTATTCACCCCCAGGCCAGCCTCGGTCTCGTTGCATCGAGCCGGTCCCAGCACCTGACCTTTGTGTCGGAACGGTCTCCCAAGGCAGATTAATTTTCAACACGGCCAGGTGTCTCTGGGCACGTGATCCACCAAGGACCCTTGGGAAAGGAAGCCCCGCACCATCCCTGCATGTTTTGAAGAGCGTGCGCCGAGCCTGAGAGCCACCTGTCACCCCCATAGACATCCACCCAGCTCACCCAGTGAGCTGTCACTGAGATATAGCTGCCTTGGCCGTGCCTTACCTAGTCCAAGTTCGGTGGTGAATGGACTTTTCCGGACACAGATGCAACAACGCGCTTAAATTTTAGATGACACTGGCTGCCAGTCAGGGACGGCTTTTCTGGCAAAGAAATGCCTTCACGGCATCTTGGTATTTGGGGGCAGGCAAGGGCCATGACGTGCGGAACCCATCAGTGTCCACCAGACTGAAAGGCAACATTCCCAAGCCAAAAGCCTGCAATGCGACATACATGCTTTTTGGCATAGGGATTGGTTTGGGTTAAAGTGATTTTCTTCTGTTCCCAAACCTGGAAGACGAAGGCTGGGCTGCTAGACTGGCCGCTGTTACGGCGTGCAGGTCGTCAAACTGCGAGCCGGAAAGGAAGAAGGGGTAGGATGGTCTCCTGGGGTGCTGTGGTACTACGTGCGACTGTGGAGCTGAAGCTGGATGCTGATCCTGATGCATGCCTCCGAGAGACATGGGCAGCGGAGGAACGCTTGGTGGTAGGCGGAGGAGGAGGAGGCCGTAAGACAGAGGTTGTGACAGTGGTTTGGAGGCCCGGCGTCGGTCTGGCCCTTTTTTGGGTCCAAGTGTTCCCTCGCAATTTCAACTCATGCATTCGCTGCATGTGACTAGACATGTTGGTGGAGGTTAACCACTTAAAGGTTTCTTGCCCACTACTTATGCGTTTTACGGCAATGGCGGCATATAATGACATCGCTGGTGAAGTCAGAGCTGTGCTACAAAGAAGGCCATGCCATGAGAGGTCCTGGACCTTTTTGACGGCGATAAGCGAGTAGCGGGGTTTGCGCTGACCGTGGCTGCGGAATCATATCAGCGGACTTTCTGCGACCGCTCTCCCTTTTTGTGGCGGACCCCGTATTGACACAACCCCATCGTCTCCTCCTCGTCCACTGATGAAGCGCTCGCAAGCAAATTCTGTGGAAAAGAACCAGGATGGATCCGCAATGTCGTCATCATCATCATCATCAACATCAGGTGACTTGGTCGTCCAGACTTTTCTGCATCCAGAAGCTGCGGGCTACAAGCAAGGGGCAACTGCAAGGCGTTCCGACCGCCCGGGAATTTGCCGATAGGAAAACCCCCCGCGGCCCCTTATCCTTCACCTCCTCTGGTGGCAATCAGTAACTGGCATCAGATCAGACAAAATCATCCTCGTTGATCTTTTAACATGCCTTCTGACCCCAACCCATTTTGTCATCAGAAGAGGGTCCTCAGACAATGGATTAATCCAAGTGGTGGGACACGAGTTGCATTTGGGCATCTTCATGTTGGACTATCTGATGATGCTGATGACGACATTTTGTGGCCGAGACTGGGAAGGACGAGGAGGTAAGACTGCTAGATGCAGGTTGCATTAACCACTGAAGACAGATTGCGACGATGTTCGTTACTTATAATCACAGGGCCCTGACCAGCGATGACAGGCCTGACGGTCCTGCAAACAGAACGAATCCGCTGGCAGCGTGTTGTCCCCAGCACTGGAAGACCCCACCCACCTTCTCTCGTACCTCTACCTCCATGAGCTACCCCCCTCTTTGCTCGCTTGACCACCTGCATTTCTCTCCATGTCCAGAAATATAAAAATTTGAGAAGGTATTGAATGTTTTTTGGAAAGTCTCCTTATTAAAAGACTGCAAATCACAGCTATTCTCAAATCCCTCTATCAAAACAAAATTTGCTGGATTCAAAATTAACGCAAGGTGTCTATCAACAAATCTGGAATGGCAAAATTACAAAAAAACACGTATCTGTTATGTTTTTTGGGTAAATAAATGGTAATTTTTTGCACCTTTCAATTCACCTGCGGATGAATATAGAATTGCTGTTTTAAGATTTACGAGATGCGAGTTCAATGAACAGTACGGGTGCGCAAAAGTCCAAAAAACACGTAACAGTTTATGGTTTTGAAAATAATGAAACTGAAATTTTTTCACCTTTCAATTCACCTGTGTGAATATTGAATTGTTTCCTGTCTTTTAAAGATTACGTAGATGCTGCGTCAATGAACAGTACTGGGTGCGGCAAAAGTCCAAAAAACACGTAACTGTTTTAAGTTTTGGATATAATAAACTGTATGTTTTGCACCTTTCAATTCACCTGTGGTGAATATAGAAATTGCTGTATAAGATTTACGTAGATGCTGCGTCAACTGAAGTGGGGGGGGGGGGGGGGGGGGGGGGGGGGGTCAGTACTGGGTGCGCAAAAGTCAAAAACACGTAACTTGTTATTTTTGATAATAATAAACTGTATTTGTTGCACCTTTCAATTCTCCTGTGGTGACTATAGAATGCTTTTTAAGATTAACGTAAGATTCAGCGTCAAGAACAGTACTGGTGCGCAAAAGTCCAAAAAACACGTAACTGTTATTGTTTTTGTGATATAATAAACTGTATTTTTTCACCTTTCAATCACCTGTGGTGATATATAATTGCTGTTTTAAGATTTACGTAGATGCTCGTCAATGAACAGTACTGGTTCCGCAAAAGTCAAAAACACGTAACTGTTATGTTTTGATATAATACACGGTATTTTTTGCACCTTTCCATTTCACCTGGGATGGAAATATAGAATTGCTGTTTTAAAGATTTACTAGATCTGCGTGCAATGAAAACGTACTGGGTGCGCAAAAGTCAAAAAAACACGTAACTGTTATGTTTTGCTATAATACACGGTAATTTTTTTGCACCTTCAATTCACCTTGGTGAATATAGAATTGGCTGTTTTAAGAATATTACGTAGATGCTGCGGTCAAGTGACCAGTACTGGGTGCCAAAAGTCAAAAAACACGTAACTGTTAATGTTTTGATATAATAAACTGTATTTTTGCACCTTTCATTCACCTGTGGTGTATATAGAATTGCTGTTTTAAGAATTACGTAGATTGCAGCGTCCAATGAACTGTAACTGGGTGCGTCAAAAGTCAAAAAACACGTAACTTTTAAGTTTTGATATAATAAACTGTATTTTTTGCATCCTTTCAATCACCTGTGTGTGAATATAGAATTGCTGTTTTAAGAATTACTGAAGATGCTGCGTCAATGAACCGTACAGGGTGCGCAAAAGTCAAAAAAACACGTAACTGTATTTATGTTTATGATAATAATAAACTGTAATTTTTTGCCACCTTCAATTCACCTGAGGTTAATAAAGATATTGGGCTGTTTTAGATTTACGTAGATGCTGCCGTCATGAATCTTACTGTTGCGCAAAAGTCCAAAAAACACGAGAACTGGTTATGTTGATATAATACCGGTATTATTTTTGCACCTTTCAATTCACCTTGGTGAAATATAGAATTGCAGATTTAAGATTAACGTAGATGCAGCGACAAAGAACAGTACTGGGTGCGCAAAAGGTCAAAGAAACACGTAACTGTTTTATTGTTTTGATATAATACACCGGAATTTTAATTCACCTTTCAATTCACCTGTGTTGAATATAGAATAGCTGTTTTAAGATTTAACGAAGATGCTGCGTCAATGAACATTAACGGGGTGCGCAAAAGTCAAAAAAACACGTACAGTTATGTTTTGGATATACTAAAAACTGTATTTTTGCACCTTTCAATTCACCGAGTTGAATATAAATTGCTGTTTTTAAGATTTACGTATATGCTGCGTCAATGAACAGTACTGGTGTGCGCAAAGTCAAAAAACACGTAACTGTTATGTTTGATATAAATGACACCAGCGGTATTATTTGCACCTTTCAATTCACCTGAGGTGAATATAGAATTACTGGTTTTTAAGATTTACGAGATGCTGCGTCAATGAACATACTGGGATTCGCAAAAGTCAAAAAACACGTAACTGTTCTGGTTTTTGATATAATAAACTGTATTTTTTGCACCTTTCAATTCACTGTGTGAAAAAGTAGAATTGCAGTTTTAAGATTTTTACGTATATGCAGAGCGTCAATGAACAAACTGGGTGCGCAAAAGGTTCAAAAACACGTAACTGTTATTTTAGATAAAATATACTTATTTTTTGCACCTTTCAATTCACCTGTGGTGAATATAGAATTGCTGTTTTAAGATTTACGTAGATGCTGCGTCAATGAACAGACTGGTGCGCAAAAGTCAAAAAACACGTAACGTTATGTTTTGATATAATAAACTGTATTTTTTGCACCTTTCAATTCACCTTTGGTGAATATAAAAATTGCTGTTTAAGATTTACGTAGATGCGCGTCAATGAAAAAGTACGGGTGCGCAAAAGTCAAAAAACACGTAACTGTTTTTTTGTATAATAAACGGTATTTTTTGCACCTTTCAATTCACCTGTGGTGAATATAGAATTGCTGTTTTAAGATTTACGTAATGCTGCGTCAATGAACAGTACTGGGTGGGAAAGTCAAAAAACACGTACTTTTTGTTTTGTAAATAACGGTATTTTTCACCTTTTAATTCACCTGTGGGGAATATGAATTGCTTTTTAAGATTTACTAGAGCTGCGTCAATGAACTCGGGTGCGCAAAATCAAAAAACACTAACTGTTATGTTTTGTATAATAAACGGGATTTTTTCACCTTTCAATTCCCCTGTGGTAATATGAATTTTCTGTTTTAAATTACGTAAAGCGCTAATGAACATCGGGGGCGCAAAATCAAAAA
>JAODAL010055112.1:0-24185 GCA_025379985.1 Phyllomedusa bahiana
TTATTCATTTTTTTTATTTGGGTTAAAGATGGGGAAAAAGGGGCCCCTAAAAGGGGGGGCTGGGTATTTAGAGTGAATGTTAGGTAACTAGGTATTTAAGACCGTTGGTAGGTTGCTAGGTATACAGGGTCACTTGGTAGATAGACATTAAGAGCCCTTGGTATATAGGGTCTCCTATAAAAAAAAAAACATAATATTCCCCTCTCCATGTTCCCCTACCGAACGTCTCTTTTTTTTTACTCCAGAACGAGTGACATGATGACACTCCCAGCATCTAGTAGGTCATAAACATAAGTCTTTATGCCATAGGCTTATGGCCTAGTATGGGAAGCAGTGTAGGCGACCAAATGGCATCATTACATTGTGCTGCCTACCTTCCAGCATCTGTGGGGGTCAAACAGTGAGAATGGAGCTTGCTCTGAGCCCAGCCACTCTGGCTGAGCCATTGCCCACACTATGCAGGTGGCGGCTGCAATCAATACATCACTAGGTCTATGCGACCAAATGATGCAGCTGTGTGTTGAGCAACCACTGTTACCCCTCATGCTACGCCACTGCCCAGCAGCTTTATCTGCTATCCACACTGCAACTAATCCAGCGAGGACCAAGAGGAAGGTGTGTGGATGCCGCAAAGCAGGGAGAGCAGGGTAGGGTGGAGGGGTGAGTGAGTTTCCAAGCGTAGACACTTTTCATACATGTCTCCCTAAGTGATTGAGGGTTCCTTCATTCTCTGCCATTTAACCCTTTGATTGCCGTGGTCTGAGATATAATCAAAGAGAATTTCCCTGTCCCTTCTGGCCACTGGAGTCTGGGGAATGTCTTCACAGTTATTTCTGAGAACCTAGAGTAGTCCCAGAGCTGTCTGTGTAGTAAGCCTACAGATACACAGCCCCAGTCACAGGGCAAATATAGGTGGATAAACATGTCCTAAACTTACTGAAGAGTTCTGGTTCTGATCCAATCCAGCAGCATCTGAAGTTGTCAAGCTTCGGCTCCTGGAAGCAAGAAGCCTGGATGTTTCCTGTATATCCATAAATACAGAGCTCATTGAGCGCTGTTTATACAACAATCAAGAAGGCAGGAATGATAACTTTAAATAGAAGCAACTGTATTCACAGTGTGGATGAAACCATGCAACAAGGGCCACCTCCAAGCCCCAAACCACGTAACTCCATACATCCACAAGCATGTTATATAAAAATATTATCTTTATTTCAAAATTCTTAAAACATTACAGAATATTGCACTCCCATAAAAACATTTTTTCCTCAATCAAGTCTATGCATATAGTCCAACATTTTAAAAAATTTCATCACACACTCATCCTCATGGGATATGTAACATACATTTAGATGTCCATGAATAGAATCGTAGTAGAAACTCTGAGGAGATATGGAGCCATCTGCAATCCATGCAGAGACACTTTTGTCAAGCATGGTAAACGGATGTCCGGGGTAAGCTTTATGCAAAACGTCATACCTTCTTAATTACTAAATTTAACACAGATGCATAAATAGCAAGCCTCACCCTTTGTATCCAAGTACCAAGACTGAATCCACACATACAACCATTCAAAAAAATGCTTTGAGACTTAAAGGGGTTGTATCATTTCATTAAATGGCCTTCAGAATATGGGGACAGTGAAAACAAGCAACTTTGCAATTGGATGTCATTAGCAAAGCTGTCTTGTTTTCACAGTATTCCTTATCTTCGTTTTCTGTAAACAAACTTTTCCACTGCTGATCCCATTTGTTGCATTCCCCCTCCTTGCATTTCATTAGCTGAGGCTCTAATAATTTAGATTTTGTTCTGCCCCTGGACAGCCGTATTCCGGAGCTTGCATTCCTCCTCTCACTCGAAAATTTGGGGTCGACACAATTTCACTCTATACAGCTAGCTGCCTCCTCATTGACACTACAGCTGTCTCTATAATCAGAAAACAGCAGAATTGTGCCACGGTGCCTTAATGCTCCTGCGTGTAAGGGGCCAACAAAACTTTCTCTCTATACAGCTAACTGCTCCTCAATGACCTGTGCTACTGCTACAATCAGAAAAAGCAGAATTGTGCATCTGTGCCTTATGTAAACATGAAGGGAGAAAGGATCTGTGCTCTGGATGGATTCAACTGTAGCAAACCTCCAGCTGTGAGAGATCAGTGCTGATTCATAGAAGACTGTTTAGACTGAATGCAGGCCTGTGGGATGTAAACAGCTCTTACAAAATAAGACTGCATAGGGAAAGGACAGTGATATGTGGAGGGGAGGGACACACAGGAGCCAGCATGAACAGGGAAGGGGGTATGATGTCATCAGTTAAGAAACACCAAGCTGAGAGGGGAAGAAACGCCCCTAGATTTCAGGAAGTGAGAGCATCAAGCTTCAAGAGAACAGCCCAACTGAAGAAGTGATACATCCCCTTTAACTCTTCGTTTAAACCTTTGGAAGTTAGAGATTCTAATGAAAAAATCCAGAAAGCTTCTCTTTGAAGCAATCTAGTGGTTAACCTGGATTGATCAGTAACAAATTTAACACAGATGCATAAATTGCAAGCCTCACCCTTTCTATCCCAGTACCAAGACTAAAGGATCATAAGGACATAAGGATCTCAAGAATAATATTGAGAAATTACAAGCTCAACTGTTACAGCTAAAATGTAAAAAATTTTAACGTGATACATGTGACTATCTACATAACAGGGTTTATACCTGGGCAAAAGAAAGATCAAGAAACCGACACACTAATTACAAGAAATGTAATGTTCATAATGTTGATAGCTCATCAATAGACTCTGATCAAACATCTGGAGATCGGCATTGTACACACTCATCCTCTAAAAGATGCAGTAGTAATACCTCCCATCCTTTTCTGGACGAAACTACGCCGCAAGAGGATACAGATTCAGAAGCAAGTTCCCGTTTAAAAACCAAAGAGAAAAAGATTGATCAACAGACACAAACACATCAACATATCTTCATATGAACTTACGACTGCTCAAAAAAACGGGTTCTCAATCGGGGGTTTAAATTTTTTGTCCCCAACGCTTAAAATGCCCCATTTACATTTTTTTAAAAATTTTTTTAAAAAATGTGTAGATAAATTTTCGACTAAAATTTGGCTTTTTTCCATGTGATAATGGGAAAAATTACTTTGGAATATACCTACTGTTAGGTTGAACAAAAATAGTCAATTTGCTCATTTTGTCATTTCGCCTGCATTAGAGGTGTTTGAAAACTTGGTCAAAAAAAGGGAAGGTTTTAAAGAAGTTGGAATAATTGTAACTAAATATTGAGAGCTAACATAACCAAGGAAGAAAAGGAGGCAATTGCACAAGTAAAAAAAGAACCAGCAGTTATAGTAAATAAAGCAGATAGGGGGGGAAACCACGTCATCTTTGGAAAAGGGGATCCCCTAAAATGAATGAAGCTTATAAACATGTTAGGATCCAGGGTTTTTTTAAAAAATTTAAAAAAAAATTAAACCCTACAAACATTTTTTTTTTTAAAGAAGTGATAGAAACATGTTTACAAGAGACAGTTAATGATTTTTTTAATAATTACAAAAACCAAACCCAAAAATCTTTTTAACATTTCCCAGCACCCAAAGGTTGTCCCCTAAAACTTTTTATTGTACCAAGGGTTTTTCATAAACGCTTGGGTTACCCCAGGTCCTCCTATAGTCCCCCCCGGGGTTATTCCCAATCTAGAACCTTTGGGCTGTGAAATGTCGATTTTTCCCTTTAAAGGGTTTTGGGTTGCAGAGATTTAACTGTTTGAAGGATACTATACAATTTTTGCATGAGATTCAAAAACTTGAATGCACTAAAGCTACATATCTTTGTACTTTTGACATATCTAGTTTTTTCACTAATATCCCACATGAGGAGGTTATGACAGCATTTTAGAAAAAGGCATTTGTTCTCCCAACCCATCAGCTTTTTAAATTAAAATTTTTTTTTTTTCTCATACCCAACTATTGGAATTAATTCTCAAAAACAATTATTTCTGTCTTGGAGATTCGTTTTTTTGCAGCTACAGGGGACCTTGATGGGGTCCCCTATGTCCCCAAGTTTGGCAAATCTTTTTATGTCATTTTTTTCGTCCTGTGGAACGGCTCAGACATACAATTAGCCATGTTTTTTCAATATCTTAATAATTGCCACCCTTTGATTACATATTCTATGGCTAAACTTCAAAAGTATATTTTTTTTGGATGTGGGGGTTGGGAAAAAAAAGGGCAAAAAATTTGGCAACTCCCAATGTATTTTTAAATCGCAATAACATTCTGAGAAAAGATAATTACCATGACCTACATAGGTGTAAAGTGATACCAACGCCCAAAAAAAATCGGGGCTGGGCCGTAGATCCCAAAAATTAAATAAAAAATTTTTGAACCCTTACAAAAAAGTTTTTGGATAAGTTTGTAGAACGTGGATACGACTGTATTGAGTTAGAGGGAATGGGAATGATATCTTAAAAAAGCCACGTTCTGAATTTTTGAGTAGAAAGACTAAAAAAAAGCCCATCAAAGGTTTAAATTTTTATATCTATTTTAAAAAAGGGACACACTAATCAAAAACGGGCAAGTTTTTAAGAAACCCCTGGCATATTCTTGCCAATGATCAAAAATTTGGTAGAATGTTTATGGACAAACGCCGGTGCATTTTTTTGACGAAGGGAAAGGGCAAAAGGTGACCAGATAGTCAATTCTGATATCAAAACCCTTACCCCAAAACTCGATAGATGGAAAAAAATGTTCAGAAAAAAAGGGAAAATTTTTCCCTGTTTTACATGTCAAAATTTCACGTCCAAAAAAATAAAAAAAGGGGTAGTATAAACACATCCAAAAAAGGGGAAAAAATCAAATTTTCCATTAGAGGCTTTTATATGTTTTTGGGCTCCCAAGGGGAAATTTATATGGGTTTTATCAAAATGGGCCCGGGGGCAAAAGGGGAAAATTTTGGCCAGACAAGTCGCAATGTTAAGACAAACCCTTACAAGCCAAAAAAATTTTGCCATTCGTACCTACCATACCTCTCAAACATCACAGGGGAAGGAGGAAGGGATGAGAACATTTTTTGAGACATCTGTAGCGAAACACTTTTTTGAAGGGAAAACATAAAAGTCCCCTGGTTTGAAAAGGGGTGTGTTGGAGGAGGTTTTTGGAACTCATCATTCCAGATTAACAACTAGATTGCTTCCCAAAAAAAGCTTTCGGGTTTTTTCATTTTGAAAACTTAAATCTAAAAATTTTTTGCATACGTGTTTTAAATTTTTGGTAATTAAGAAGGTATGACATTTTTCTTTAAAAAATAATTTCCCGGGCATCCCCTATACCCTGCTTGGGCCCAAAAAAAAGGTTTCTTTCGAAACAAAATTTTGTTTTTTGCATGGATTGCAGTTTGGCCCCCATATCCCTCAGAATTTCAATGATTCTTTTCATGTACATCCAAACGAAAAGGTTTCCCTATCCCATGGGGATGAGGGGGTGATGACTATTTTTTAAAATTTTGAACTTTAAAACACAGCCTTGATTGAGGAAAAAATTTTTTTTTCTGGAAAATGCAAAATTCCCTTTAAAAGTTTTTAAAAAATTTTTTAAGTAAAGATAATATTTTTATATTTCCCTGTTGGGAAAATTTTGAAGGAATGAAAATAAATTCCTTTCCCCGCCCCTATGAGTGAACATAAACCCCCAAAGAACAAAAATCCCCTCCCACAGCTGCACAATTAAATGTGCACTCTGCACAAAATATTCCTGAAAACCCATGCCCGGTTTGGGTTTCACAAAAACGGGTGGGGGGATTTGGGAAATCGCGCTGGGTCAGCGTTTTGCTCCCCGAAGCATGGGGGGGGCCCGGGAGAACGCCAGGGCCCCTTGGGCAAAGCATTCCCCGCGGCACGTTAAACGGCGCGAGTAATTGGGTATGTCACTTTCTCTTCCCCCGGTACAAAAAAGATCGTATTGTACACTTAGGGGGTCGAGGCGTAATCCATAGTTCTCTATGAGAGCTACGGATAGCCTTAATTTTGTCATGCATCTCGTTACGTATTAAGCGAAATACGCACCGAAATACGTGCCATAATGCGTGCCCAAATAAGCCGTGTGAACATACCCTTAGATGTTTACTGCCCAAATGTTTATAGTTAATGGGTGGGTAGATAAGGTAGATGGTAAGTCAGGGGGCCAAAAACCCAGCAGAATGTTACCCAGAACATCACACTCCAGGCTTGCTTTTTTAATATAGTGCATTTTATTTCTTTTTTTTCCAGGGTAAATAATGCCCACACTTTCAGCTGTTGTCATGATGTAAAAGAAAATACAATAAGCAATCATAGTCAGCATTACTTTGTTTCAGCAATTAATGCTACCTTAGGTCTTCTGTGTGATAAGCTAGCTTTCGTTCCCCATATACATAAATGAAACCTGGACACCCATGACTCTTATTACCCTGTTTTCTGTTATTGCTTAGGATATTAGTCCTAGCTCGTAGATAGAGATGGGCAAATTTCTCAAAAATTCGATTTGCCGACTTCGCCGAATCCAGACTTATTTCTCAAAGTTTTGGTGAGGCGTCATGGCTGATCTAATCTGATGCATAAGACATGAACCAGCAGGTGGTGGCCTACTTGGACAGCACTCTGCTACCCCAGGTAGAAGATCCGCTGGACTACTGGGCAGCCAAACTTGATGTGTGGCCGCAACTTGTCGAGTTTGCACTGCTCCAGATCATGCTGCTTCTGCTGAGTACTCTCCTCACTAGGCGGGTGACAGAAGTTGCTCATCAATGACTCCAGACTTAGGCAGCTGCTGATGGAGCTGATACTGCTCCTACCTCACCGCCTCCCACAGCAGTCGTGGCTGTGGTACGTGAGCGATGAGGAACCCCTGGTCAGAGCTGCCAGTGGATGGACGATGGCGCACATAGGCAGCGGTCAACTGACTAAACAGGATTTCTCTATAGTACGCAAGTTTCTTCTCCCTGTCAGCAGGTGGAAAAAAAGCACCTATTTTGGACTGGTAGCGAGGGTCCAAGAGGGTGGAGAGCCAAAAGTCATCCCTCTGCCAGATAGTGACTATTCGGCTTTTACTAGCTAGGCAAATCAGCATGCTGCAGGCTATCTGCGCTAATGACTCTGAGGGAATCCCTGCCTCCATCTCCACTGTATACTGCCATGGTGTGTCTGGGTCATCTGCCTCGTCTTTCTCATCTCCCTCTACCTCCTCTGGATGCTCCTGCTCCTCCTCTCCTCTCAGCCGAGTAGAAAAACCACTAATTTCGCCAGAAATTGCTTGTGCTCCAATGTCCTTCTCCTCCTCCTCCAGTCCAGCCCCCACCGGACTCATGTGGCCGTGAGACATAGTCGCCACGTTTCCCGTCCTCTGACCATACAGATTTTGCAGCATCTGTTCCAGGATATGAAGCAGTGGAATGACGTTATTCATCCCGTAGTCGTGGCGACTGACAAATAACGTGGCCTCCTCAAAGGGCCTGAGCAAACAGCAGGTGTCACGCATGAGCTTCCACTGGCTGACATCAAAATTACACAAGGGAATACTCCTGTCCGCTTGGATCATCAAAAAATCGTTAATGGCCTTTCTCTGTTCATACAGTCAGTCTAACATATGGAGGCTGGAATTCCAACGGGTGGAAACATTGTATTTCAGCCTATGTTGGAGGAGGCCATTCTGCCACTACGACTCAAGGAGGTTGTGCTTGGCTTTGTAGGAATGGTTGAGGTGCATGAACAATTTCCTGGCCATTTGTAGAATGTCTTGCAAATGGGTGGAAGACTTCAGGAACCTTTTGACAACCAGACTGAACACATGCGCCATGCAGGGTGCATGGGTCATCCCTCCTCAGTGCAGCGTGGATACCATGTTCCTTCCATTGTCTGTCACCATGGTTCAAATTTGCAGTTGTCACGGAGAGAGCCACACATCGATTTCTTGTTGCATGACGTGGAGCAGGTCCTCCCCTGGTCCTGCCCTGCCCAGGCAAACCAAGGTGTAGAACTGCGAGACACCGCTTTGCCCTGCACATGTGGTATGATGAAGCAGGACTGGAGGCTGAGGTGGTGGTGGAGGAGGAGATGGACATTGGCGCAGGAGCAGCAGTTTGACAACGTGGAGGAGAAATCGGCATCTCCTGTCCAAGTTGTTGGTGTAGCTGGGCAGGAAGCACATTCACCCAGTGTGCCGTAAAAGTCATGTACTGTCCCTGACCGTAGTTACAGCTCCATACATCCACGCTGCCGTGCACGTTGGAAGAAACCGATAGGCTCAAGGACTGGCCCACCTTCTGTTCTACATATTTGTGAAGGGCTGGTACTGCCTTTTTCGAAAAGAAATTACGGCTTGGGATTCTCCACCTCAGCTCAGCCATTAGTTCTCTGAATGGTGCAGAGTCCACCACTTGGAAAGGGAGGGACTGCAGTACCAGCAACTTGGACAGGAGAACGGTCAGCTTCTGCACCTTAGGATGGTTGGACACATACTGCTGTGAACGACTGCCAGCGCCATGAGTGGCGAGGAACAGGAGCATCTGGACCAGGAGATGATGGCAAAGACAAACAGCTCCCTTCGGCAGAGGTGGTGGAGCCTTGACTGGCTGAAATTGCAATGTGGGCCACTGGGTGCTGCTGCTTTTGCTGCGGCAGCAGGATGGACCACCACATCAGAGACACGTTTCTCACAGGCCACTGGATGGTGACGCTGTATGTGTTGACGCAGGGCTGTGATGCCAGCGTTAGCTCCCTGGCCACGCTTCACTTTCTGCCAAAGATTCTACATATACACATGTTCGGCTCTTCTGGTGTCTTAGCAAAAAACTGCCACACCACCGAGTAGGTGATTTTACCGCCAATGCTCCGCACTGAGTAACTACTACCGCCGCTGCCCACTGAGCCCCTGTGCCGCTACTTTCTTGGACCAGCGAAGCGGATTTTCCACCGACTTGCTGGCTGCGCCGTGGCCTGACGTGCAAGCTGACACCCTCGTCTCCCGATGATGATGATGAAGCCCTTGCTGCACCCAGCTCCCAAGTGCGATCGACTACATCGTCATCGATTTGTGTTGCTGGTCAACACACAGCCGCTAGATGACAATGGCAGTTCTGGCCTCACTGAGTCACCCCTGATGCGACGTAACCTTACTGTTCTGCGACCTGTGCCTGCTCCAGGAATGTTTGTGCCACTGCCACTGTGAAAGGCCTGCCACTTCTCTGTCTGACATACTGTTTGATCAAAAAATTGAATATGAAATATCGTACAGAACAACCAGATGTAAATTAGGTGTATATGGGACCAAAAAATATAGACACTTTGTATTTTAGTCCAAATTACCACAAAATCAAGAAGTTAATTAAGCTGTGTTTGAAATATCGTACAGAAAAACAGATGTAAATTAGGCGTATATGGGACCAAAAAATCAGACACCCTTTATTTTAGTCTAATTACTCCCAAAACAAGGTTTTTTAAGCCTTGTGTATGAAATACCCTACAGAAAAACCAGATGATATTTAGGTGTATATGGGACCAAAATATACAGATCTGTATTTTAGTCCAAATTACTGCGCAATCAAGAGGTTAAATTAAGCCTTGTGTATGAAATACCCTACAGAAAAAAAACATGTAAATTAGGTATATATGTGACAAAATAAAAAATACACCCTGTATTTTAGTGCAAATTAACCCACAGTCAAGGGATTAAATTAAGCCTTGGGTATTAATAACCCTACAGAACAACCAGATGTAATTGAGGCACATATGGGACAGAAGTACACCCACCCTGGACTTTAGGGAGAATACCCCACAAACTAAAACAAAATAATAACGCTGGTTAAATAACAAGTATGCATATGGCACACACTTGTGATGGTTTTCCCCCCAGTCGCTGATAAAACGAGTTTGTTTTATAATGAGTGCAATATAGTGCAGCAGCAGATAAATAATAACACTGTTTGAGTAACAAGTATGCAAATGACACACACTTGTTATGATCTTTCCCTCCAGTCACTGATAAAATGAGTTTGTTTTATAATACCGTAAGTTCAATATAGTGCAGAAGCAGCAGCTAAATGGTTATGACTAGACACACAGTGAGAAGTGTGAGGATTTAAGATGGCGTCCGTATTTATAGGGCTGTGACGTCACAGAAGCCCGCCGGGCGCTGATTGGCTTCATATCTGCACATGTCATTGAGGGTCCTCCTTGCTTCCTCCCACAGTTCTCTGCCCCATGTAACGCTATGGGCTCGTGGCAATTTTAACAATAAAAAAGACGCTTCATTCCCGCAAATCACCCTAAACTTCGGCTTCGTGCAGAACCAGAGTTTTCCTGAAATTCTAAATTAATTTCACTTCGTTAGAATCAATTCACCCATCTCTACTCGTAGTTGTCCTGCTTCAGGTAATGTAAAGTTTGAAAAAGGGGGTGCTCCCCCGAAACATTGTGCCATCTGCTACTCCCAACTTCAAGGGAGAATGCAGTCTGAGTTCTGCTTGCTTATCAAATGACTTTTGGATTTAAAAATGTACCAAAACAGGACACTACATGCATCAAATCATGCCTGAGATTTATGCAAACTACTAACCAAAAGTTTCTTTATATATCATTACACTAACAATGTGTTATATGAAACCACTATAGGAACTGTTATTAAAAGTTCGAGGAGCAATAAAAAGTTTTTGCAGTTTGAAATTTGAAGTAATATGTTTTGATGACTTACATCCTTTTTTTGGAAAAAATGTTGGAGGGGGGTTGGGGGCCCCCCCGCTTTTTGACAAAGCTTGGGGGTGAAAAATTTTTTGACACGTTCCTTGATTCCTGATTATATTTGACATCATAAACCCAAAAAACCCCTTTAAAATTTGATCAACGTACCTAGCCCTTGCGAGGCTTCAAGCAGGATGCTCTCCCGGGAAATGGGCAAAGGGGTTAGAATGCAGAGTGTCCTCGCGTTGCAAAAAGATACAGAAAGACGGAGGCATCACAGAAAAACAAAGAAAAGGGCGCCTTTGGCTAATCACACCCCCCTGACGACCCCTTCATTTTAAACAAGTCGGAACCTGTGATGAATGCCCACACAACTCCAGGGACGTTTTTGGAGGTGGGGAACCAAGTGTCAGTCACCATTGTAAAAAGTTTACTCAGCTGGTCTAAGTCTAGACGACCCGGGAAAGGGGACCGAAGGTATTAACCTGTTTGCATAGCGTTCCTTTTCTCTCCGCATTGTTGGAGCCATCATTTCACTATAGTGAATCGACTTTTTATCCGAACAGCACGACACCCCTGGTTCCCTGTGCAATTTATATTTCCCCCTTCCCCTACAAAATGATGATTCCTGTGCATGGTGGTGTGGGCAGGTATTTAGTGAGCAATTTAGGGATCAAACACTTGTTGTGAATTTTGCTATTAAGCTCCTTGTTGGAGATCAGCAAGTAAATCTCACTTTGCTGCCCATAGCAACCAATCAGAGCGCTCCTTTCATAGATTGCTCTGGATCAGCAAGTAAAACTCACTTTGCTGCCCATAGCAACCAATCAGAGTGCCCCTTTCATAGATTGCTCTTGAAAAATGAGAGGGGTGCTCTGATTAGTTGCTATGGACAACAAAGTAAATTTTAGACCTAGTCATGCATGTGGCTCATGGTCTCATTTAGTTCATGTTAGAAAAAAGAAAAAAAAAATGTCTTATATTTTTCCTGTAATTTCAGCCAAAAGCCAAATATCCCTAACTTTTTGTGAGTAGTGTATGTAGATTTACATTATTACTTTAAATAAAAGTAAGGTTAAGCACACTGACATTATACCACCTTTCATTAACAAGGCTTTGCAGAGCATAGAAAACCTATGTGCACTTATTTATTGTATGTTGGAAAGTATTCAACCAGTTTACATGCTCAAGTTTCACGTCATCCTCTGTACTGTGTCTTTATGCTGGTGTTTATTGCACTTAAAAATTGATTTTTCTAATATCTGTTTCTAAAAATTGGTTGGATATATCTCCAAGTTTTAATACAACAAGATGTATCAGAACAATAAAGCAATTTACAGCTTGTGCACAGGGTCATGGAGAATGTTATACTTGAAAGAAAAAGTTTAAAAAAACAGGCACAAATTGGAGAAGAAAACTTGAACGAAGGCAAAGGAACATAGATCTCTGGTGAGTTGCCTTCTACATTTTATGGTCTTCGTATAAATAAATGCACCCTTTTCAGTATATGCAGCAAATATTTTTGCCCATTTTTACCTTAACAGCACTGCTGCTGTTTTTCAGTTTATATAGCAAAATATATAATATTAACACACAGTCAGGCAGTTATATTGTGCTCTCTGTTATTTGCTAATCAGAATGTATTACAGGGGTGCTAAATAAAACATTAGTAGGAAAATGTAAAAAAAAAAATCATTTTACTCAAATGGCAAATTAAACTTTGTAGGAATAAGAAAAAAAGAAAAGAGGCCCCTTTTTAAATATAAATATTATATTTTTTAAAAAATATTTTATATAAATAATATAAAATATTAAAATAAAATATATATATAAAATTTTTTATATAATATTATATAAAAAATATATTATAATAAATATTTATAATATATATATTGGGGGGACTCGGGGGCCCATTATGAAAAGCAGCTTCTAGGAGAGATGGCAATCGTTTCCTAACGAAGTGGAGTTCGTTTAGAATTTCAGGAAAACTTCGTTTTCTGAACAAAGTCAAACCCTTGGGGGGGACTTCGCGGAACGACGTGTGCTTTTGATTGATAAAATGGCTGCGAGCACATGGCATTACAGGGGCAAAGAAGTCTGGGAGGAAGTGGGGCGTAGCCTGAAAAAGTGCAGGGAAGCCAATCAAGAGGGCGGGATTCTTTGACGTCACCGCACATATAAGTCCGGGCGCGACGTGGCAGTCATACCGCCTCACTGAACTGTGCTGTGTGGGGAAAGGGGTCTCCCGCGGCTGTTTATATATCTCATACTAAAAAACTCACTTTTATACAGTGATTTTTGGGGGGGTTCACGCTTGTCTCAGAGACTGCTTTTTACATTCAATTTTTTTTTGGGGGTTTTGGGGAATTAAGTCCAGAAATGCATCTGCTCATTTCTTCAGCAATTAAATTTTTCCAAAGGGTTATCAAAGCCTGTTCCTGTTGTATTCATTAAAAAAACAGCGTTTTTACAATCCAAAAACCACTTCTTTTTTGGGTTGCTCTTTTCTTTTGTGCAATTTAATCCAGGTGTTAATTACAAGTTTTTCTGTTTTTGTGTTCCGTAAAATACACGACTTTTTTCCGCTACAAAGCGGTCATTTTTGGTTTCCCTTTTTTTGCGAAATTTAGATCCGGGGGTTTAAATTTAAGCGTTGTTTGTTTTTTGGGGTCACTGAAAGGAAACGTTCTTTTTCACTGCCAAAGAAGAAATTTTGCCTGCAGCATAATTCAAAACCGAAGGTTAATTTACAAGTTTTTTCTTGTTGTGTATGTAAAATACACCCTTTTTTAACACGCTACAAACTGGTAATTTTTATTCCCTTTTATTTTGCGCAATTTTAGTCCGGGGGTTAATTAACGTTGTTGTCTGTTTGGGTCACTAAAAAAACGTTTTTTTTCACCCCCAAAAAAAAAAAATTTGCTTAGCATAATTCATAACCGAAGGGTTTAAATTAAAAGTTTTTCTGTTTTTTACCGAAAATACACCTTTTTAACACGCTACAAAGCTGGTAATTTTTGGGTTGCTCATTTTTTTTTCGAATTTAGATCCGGGGGTTAATTAAGCATTGTTTTGCGTTGGGGTCCTAAAGAAACGTTCTTTTTTCACCGCCAAAAAAGAATTTTTTGCCTGTACTAATTCACAACCAAAGTTAATTACAAGTTTTTCTGTTGTTTTATACCGAAAAAAATACACGCCATTTTAACACGCTACAAATCTGGTATTTGTTGTCAGCATTTTTCTTTTGCGAAATTTTACATCCGGGGGTTAACTAAGTATTTTTCTGCAGTTGTACTTTGCAAAAGAAACGTTCTTTTTCACCGCCAAAGAAGAATTTTTTCCTGTAGCATAATTCATATCCGAAGTGTTTTTAAACGGCACATACAAGTAAATTTTTCCTGCCCATTTGTGGAGCGCAATTTATATCCAAGGGTTTCCCCAAGTTGTAGTTGGGTTTATTTTTGGGGTCAAATACAGGTGGTATTTTTCTATACAGAATCTTCATCAAACAGTGTTTACATTTTAGAAAAACAATAGTCAGACAGAGAGGTGGCAGGGACTTCCCTGCGGTGGGAGGGCACAAACATTCCCGGGGCAGGGCCCCGGTCCAGCACAGCAAGGGGGTGTCGGGAGAGGGGTCACTCGGTGAGGCCAAATCCGCTTATCTAGCGGCCGTGTGTTGTTCAGCAACCCCAAAGGTTCTTTATTGGGTTTACTAGGTCATCCTCTTCCTCCCCAAAAGACACTGACAACCCCAGCCCAGAGTCGGTGGGAACGTCAAAACAACCCTTAGTTGGGATGGCCCGGGAGTGGGTCAGCGGCCCTCACCTGTCCCCAACCCGCCCCTGTCCCCTCCGGTTCCCTCAACCAGAAATTACATGTGGTCAGGCCAGGGCCCCATTCGCGAGGTAGGAGGACAGAAAACAGCTACTTGGCAGCGAAGAAAGGGGCCAATATCCCCTCTTCTTGCAGTAGGCGGGAAAGTATAGATGTGGAGAGTGGCATGGAGGTCAATTTTTTGAGGGGGCAGCCTCTGCATACCGGTAAAGAGGGCAGATGACGTTTAAAAAAAAAGATGATGAGTAGCCGACCGCACTTGGGGCCGGGGGAAGCAAGGGCTTCAACATCGTCAGAAAGAGGGCGTCATTGCGTGTAGGCAGCGGCGCGCCACAAGTGGGTTTTGTGGCCTGAGTCAGCAATTTGCAGCATGTTTAGGTTTAGGAGCCAAGCGCCCCTTGGGAAAAAAATTTAGTCCGGCGGGGTGGCTTTTTTTTTTTTAAAAACACCGGAAGAGCGAAAGGGGGTTATGTAGAATTGTGGGCAGAAAGTGAAGCTGGCCCGGAACAAATTGGCACCACGGCCCCTGGTCAAACACATCAGCTCCGACCTGGCCTGGGAGAAACGGGCTAATTGTGGTCCCCAGCCGCTGCAGCAACAGCAGCAGCAGCGCCCCCGTGGGAAGCATGCCATTGCAGCCATCAAGGCTCCACCCCGTGCAAAAGGAGTTGTTTTCTTTTGCCACATCTCTTGGTCCAGTTCACTCGACACCCCAGTTTCAAGGTCCGCTGGGCTATGGGCAGCCAAACTGATGTGTGGCCGCCAAATTGTTGGTTTGCAGTGGAGAAGCTGTCCGACCGGCCAGTAAGGGCTCAGAGGGGTGTTCATTTGGTTGGGGGGCCCCGTTTTCCCCAAGGAAAACCCCCTTTTCCACAGAAATGTAGAATGACTGACCTTTGTCAAGATAATCAGGCGTGAACGGCCAGGATTCCCACACCAATGCTTGGCGTCAAATACATCAGCCATGACGCCCACCAAAACTGTGAGAAATGAGTCGGGTTCAAAAACCTGCCTCAGCCACTATTTTGATCTGCCACGCCCTGATTCCACGATCTGCGCCATTTTCCCCTCTGCCCCCCCATCTTTACCCGGGATGGTATTGCCACCCCCCCTCTACACCGTCATTTTGCCACTCTGTTGCCTACTGCTGTTTTGCCCCTCCAAATGTCATTGTGCCTCTCTCGACCTCTGTGCTGGGTGTGTTAAACCCTCAAATGCACACGTTCTTTTTGGGCCCCCTCTGACCCATTCTGCTGCTGCTGTGACCCTCCACTCTGTCTTGTGCCCCCCTTTGGCCACTACTGTTTTGCCACCTCCAGAATGTCATTTTGCCACGTTGACCCCATGCTGCTGCTGTTCTCCTGCCCTGACCCACACGTGTCATTGCGCCACTCTCTGACCTCATGCTGCGCTCGTCACCTCCGCCCCCGTCATTATGCACCCTCGACCTCATGCTGTTGCTGCCCTACCTCCACTCTCTTCTTGTGCCCCTCTGTGGGTAAACTGTTTTGCCACCTCCAGAATGTAAATTGTTCCCCCCTGACCTCATGCGCTGCTGTGGGTGCGCCGTGACCCCCACATTTGTCATTGTGCCACTTTCTACCTCATGCTGCGCTGTGGCGCTGCCCGGAACTAAACTCGTCATTGTGCCATCTGTGGCCTACTCCCGTTTGTGCCAAACCTCCACACTCGTCATTGTGCCACTGTCTACCCCCTTCGCTCTGCTGTTGTGCTGTGACCTCTACACCTGTATTGTACCATTTCTGCCCAAAGCTGCTGTTTGGGTGGGTGAAGGGCACCTCCACACCCCGTCATTTGCCACTCTGTGGCCCAATCCGTTTTTTTCCCCTTTCCCGAATGTCATTTTTGCCATGTCTGACCTCATACTGCTGCGTGGCTGCTGCAGTGACCTTAAAACCCTTCTGTCATTGTCCACTTCTGACCTCATGCTGCCCGCTGTGGCTGCTGCCGTGCCCCCACACTTGTCAAATTTTGTCCATTTGTGGGTTACTCCTGTTTTTGGCCCTCCCGAATTTTCATTGTTCCACTCTTAAATTTTGCTGCTGCTGTGGCTGCTGCCATGACCTAGGGAAAATCTGTTATTGTGCCCCCGTCTTACCTCTTTCTGCGCTGTGGCTGCTGCTGTGCCCTCCCCCACTCTTCATTGTTCCCCTCTTTTGGGGCCTTTTCCCCGTTTTTACCACCTCCAGAATTTCCCTTGTGCCCCCGTCTGACCCCCATGGGTGCTGCTGTGGCTGCTGCCGTAAAAAAACCCCAACCCCCCAAAAAATGCATTGTGCCACCTTTCTGGCCCCTTTCTGCCCGATTTTGGGGTGCTGCCGTGACCTCCAACTGTGTCAAATTTTGCCCCTTTGTGGGCCCACTCCCCGTTTTTTTTCCACCTCCAAATGTTCCCTTTTTGCCACTCTCTGACCTCTGCTGCTTTTGGCCCGCTGGGCCCTCACCCCCCCTCTCTGTCACTTTTGTTTTTAAACCCGAGCCCTCATCCCTTTTTTTTTTCCAGCTTGTCGCTGCCATTTTCTTTTTCAGGCTACAGTACATTTCCGCTTTAGTTTTTTTTTCCAGTTTTTGCCCTCTTAAGTGCCCAGGGAATTTTATAGTGAAGCGATTCTAAGAGCGACGGCAGTCTAGTCATCCCTAAAACACAGCATTGTATTGAAGACCAAACCAAGCCCCCGCTGCATATTAAGCATGACACAACGTTCTACAAGCACCCTGCAGGCCCTTCTGTGCACCTGGAAATAGCGTTTTTTAAAGTGATTCGTCCTGAACCAATTCGGACCGAAACAAATTTTGTTGGAAAATTCGGTGAAGTCACCGAATCGATTTTTTTAGAATTTGGCCCATCTCTACTGTGTAGGTCTAAAACTCACTTTGTTGCCCATAGCAACCAATAAGAGCCTCCCTATCATTACATATAGTGCTCTGGAAAAATGAAAGGGGCGTTCTGATTGGTTGCTATAGGCAACAAAGTGAGTTTTAGACCCATGCAGTTTTCATACATGTGGCCCTAAATATAGATATGAATGAATAATGTAAGCAAGAAACAATTCCTCTCATTGTCAATTTGCATTACTTTTTATTTTTCCTTTCCTTTTGATCCATTTTCAGCTGAGAATTTGCAAAGGAGGTGTGTCTCATGTAAGAGGGCAGGGCTTGACAGTCTTCATATCCAACTTCTGACAGAGCCATTTGTGAGGTGGACATGGGGCTTCAGAGGACTTGGCTTTTCTGTTACAAAAAACTCCCCACGTATATTTATTAATTCTCATTGTTAATATTGTAACATTAAAATAAGATAAAATAGAATCAATGGATAAAAAGAGATTGAGCGAGTCAGTGCTGGGATTTTATTGCTTGTTTGTTCTATAGGTTTACTGTGTTTTTAACCCACTTCTTGACAGTCGGTCATAATATTATGGGTCTAAGTTTTTCCTCCCTGCCTTTCAAGAGCCATAACTTTTTTATTTTTCCATCTATATAAAGATAGGAGGGATTTTATTTTGAGGCACAAGATGTACTTTCCTATGCTGTTATTAATAGTATACAGAATATACTGGGAAACCACAACAAAAAATTCTAAGCGGGGCAAAATGTGAAAAAAGTATTTGCGCCATGTTTGCGTGGGTTTTGCTTTTACAGCGTTCATTCTTCAGTATAACTGAAGTGTTATCTGTATTTTGAAGGTTCATACAATTCTGGCAATACCAAATATGTAGAGTTTTTATTATGTTTTAGTGCCGTCAAAAATCCATATATTTTCTATTTCTTACACTTTCTGGACCAATAACTTTTTTGTATTTCCACCTATAGACCTGAGTGTATTTTTTTTGGGCTGAAGTGTGCTTTTTATTGTTACCATTTTGGGATAGATGCAACATGCAATTTTGGCACTTGAAATTTTTTTCTTATATGGTGTTCAGTGTACAGGATAAATTATGCTATATTTTAATAGATCCAACTTTAATGGATAAGCCTAATTAAACTCATAAGAAAATAATTTTGGAGCCATTTCATTAACCCCTCAGTGCATAATCAGTGGCCTGTTGCCATACATGTAAGTGATTGTGAATTTGTGTGCACAGAAGTTGTAACAGACAGTCAGGCCCCTGGTGTAATGGACAGAACTAGAGATGACACCAATCAGGGCTGTTTTATGCAATAGATGCCGTGATCAATAGCGAGTGTGGCATCTAAGAGGTATGACAGAGCTAGGGGGCTCACTCAATCGCCCAATGGCACCATACAAATGCAAATATGGACTGCTCTCGTATAGGTTGCCTGTCAGTTTTACACTGGCATGCAGCAATGCTTTGGAAATTTGAGTAAATCAACCATTATATAACTGATCAAAGAGTAAAATCAACGTTTTAAAAATTCTAATAAAATTAAGTTAAAAACCACGAGTAAAAATACACATACATGGCATCATAACTATCTAAAAATGAATTTGAAATATTACTGCATATTATCACATGACATACATCACTTCACATGTAGAAAATGTGAAAAACAAGGGAAGAACTGCTTTTCTAAGCAATTTTCTTATCAGGAAAATAAAAAAATAATAAAAGTTAATCAATAAGTATCATACACCTCAAGATGGTTTCCATGAAGAACACATTTTGTCCTGATGAAAACAAATCCAAAATAATTCAAAGGAACAATTAAAAAAAAAAACATGGGTGTCAGATTATGGTGACTTAAAAAAAACAACAACTATTTTTAAAGTGTTTTTATTGGACAAAATTAGTAAAAAAAAAAAAAAAATCAACATTTTAGGTGTTCTTGTAATCATAATAACCCACAGAATAAAGATGAAACATTATTTATGCTGCATGGGAACATAAAAAATAGCAAAATTGCTATGTTTTTTTCCATTCCCCCAGAAACAGTTAAAAAAGGTTAATCAATAAGTTGTATGTATCCTAAAATGGTTCAGTTAAAAAAAAAAAAAAACTTAAATCGCAAAAAACAAGCCCACATACAGCTATGCCAATAAAAAAATAAAATGTTATGATTTTTGGAAAATGTCAATAGGATAGTGAAAAAAATGTTTGGTCTTTAAGGGGTTAATACAATAAAATGATAAATATAGTTTCAAGCTATTTTTTTCAACAATTTTTTTAAATTTAATTTTTGAATTAGATCCGTAGAGGGGTCAAGGCTTCATTTTTCTGATGCTAAATTTATTATAAAGATACAGAGCTAAATCATAGGTTTGGGTTAGTTATTCTTGGTTTCTAAACATTAACTATAAAGATTTCTCCCTTTGGATCTAGAATGAATCAACAGTCGTTAGTTTCATTATAAACTCGTGTTGTCTTCTGAATGAGGCCATATTCCTGTATGTGTCAGAGCAACTTCGCATGTCACACAAAATAATTTGACGGTAAAAGTCAAAGGTGTAAATGTCCCTTTTACAATCCTTGCAAGCTCATTATGTTTCTGACATTTTATTTTTGACAGAGAGAGCAAAATGATCCTTTATCCAACTTGCGATGAAATCTATAAAGATGGTGACACTGCTTACTGAACATTTACAAAAAACTGTAAATTTTACAAAATATAGAAAATGAATTTGTCACTTTGTCTCTGTGGTTTGCACTGTTGAACTTCAACACTTGTGAATATAAAATATTCATGATTATTCTGGAAATCTGCTGAAATTCTTATTTTTTTTTTTTTTTTTGCTGACTGAATACAGAAAGAAAGAACTATTATGAACCCTCTTGCACTGTTTTAATTCACCAGGTCACCAAATTTATATCCTCATAATATACTTTTATGTTTTTTGTATTTTTCAGAAGGTATAAATGTAGCATAACAATGCAAGGATACTTTGAAGGTACAACTTAACCCCATAAGCCCCAGGCCTGAAAAGGCCTTACTGATCAGTTAAATTTTACAGTTTTTGCCTCTATGCATTTCAACAGTCATAACTTTTTTATCTTTTAATTCAAAGATCTTTAAAAAACAAGCAGCTTTGAAATATATGTTCACTACAAATGTCCTACTGATTTTGAGTTATCCCTGGCAGTAGGAGTGCATCAGCTCCTCAAATCACTATAGCCACTGACCTGTTGATTTTTATCTCACTGGCTGTCAGTGCTGGTGACTCATCAGCTTCTCAATACAGGTCAGAGCACAGAGCACCTCCCACACAGTATGATTCTGTAGGGAAGGGAGGGGTAGGGCTCTGGCTTCTGTGTCTGTGTAGCTGTGCTGCCTGGATTAACCCTTTGTGTGCCTGCTCTCTCCTGCTCTCTACACAGATTGAGGAGAGCAGAGGTGAGGCTGATCTGTGCTCAGTATGATGTGACAGCAGTGAAATGTGTTACTATAATCATGATGTGTCTGTGGAGTTTTGACTATATTTATAGAACAGATCAGGGGGGCATGTGAATGGTTCATATCCCTCCCTGCTCTGCTGTATTAGTGACACATCATGATTATAGTAACACACTTCAGAGTTGCCCTGTGTCCTGATGGGAGGACAGCACAGAACAGGGTTTGTTTGTTGTTGCTTGAGATGTCTGTGAAGCTGTGTATGCTAAGCAGGGGGTATAGGATCCTTTACATCCCCCCTGCTCTGCTATTAGCATACACAGCTTCACAGACCTCTCCACACTCATAGATCAGCCCTCTCCCTGCTGTCTCCTGACTCTGTGGAGAGGAGCAGCAAGAGCTCGGCCACAGCAGCCGCACAGTGCAGCTTATCCAGCAGTAAGCAGCAGATCTAGGAAGGCACACACAGGGTTAACTCTGGCAGCAAACCCCCTCGCACCCCCCCTGCTATATAGAAGTTACTGAAGTCTGTGCTGAGCTGTCTGTGTGCTGAGGGGAGGGGGAAAGGGGGAGGAGAAGAGGCAGACAAGAAGCATGCCCCTGAATTAAAAAATCCTATGCTGCCAGACACCCTGAGGTAGGCTGAAAGCCTTTAGTAAGACAACTCCTTTAAGTTTACAAATAAATTACTGCAGAATTTTTTTACTTTTTTTAAAATTTATTTATTTATTTTTTCACACCATTCACATTTCGCACTAAATAACCTGATATATTAATTCTACAGGTTATACCGTGTTTCCCCGATAGTAAGACACCCCCGATAGTAAGACGTAGCGGTGTCTTAGGGAGGTCGCCTAATGTAAGACGTACCCCGAAAGTAAGACGTAGCGTGGCCTGATGACGTCACTGCCTGTGCCGGGATGAGCGCACGGGAGGCCGTAGCAGCGAGGAGGCGGCGCCAACGGGAGACGGAGCAGCGGGGAGCCAGGTAAGTGTTTTTTCGAACAGCTGGCCCTTACCTGTCAAAAGTGGCCCTATACCTGCCTACACGGGCCCTTACCTGCTACACGGGCTCATCCCTGCTACGCGGGCCCTTACCTCCCTACAGCTGGCCCTTACCCGCCTACAGCTGGCCCTATACCTTCACGCTGGCCCTATACCTGCCACAGCTCCCCTATACCGCCTACAGCGGCCCTATACCTGCCTACAGCTGGGCCCTATCGCCTACAGCTGGCCCCTTTAACCTGTCTACAGCTGGCCCTTACCTGCCTACGTGGCCTATACCTGCTACAGCCGACCCATACCTGTTAGAGCTGGCCCCTATACCTGCCCTATATATACATTAAACCCAAAGAAGACAAAGTGGGACTTTGGGGGTAAAAAGAAGTAAGACGCTGTCTTCATCGGGGGAAACACGGTAAAAGTCATGAAGATACCTAATATGTGTAGCTTTTTTGTGTCTAATGTGTAAAAAAAGTACTTTTTTATTGAATATTTATTTTCATTTTATTGTTTATTTTCTTTTTTTTTGCACTTTATTACTTTTGTTTTACTTTTTTTAAATCCAATTAAGGGATAACTAATTAAAACACCTTTTCATTTACAGTTAGTAACAGTTAGTAATGTATTAGCATGTATTTATATATTCTAATATATTAAATTCTGTGTCAGTATGTCTCGGCAGAGCAGGGGAGATCAGGTCCACTGACTGCAGGTTCATAACAACAGCCGGGCAAAATTAGGTCCTGGGCTGACTGTACAGACATTCCCCGGGCTCCATTGAGTCCTGATCACCCGATGCAGCAGGAGAATGCCTTTTGATTACGCTGTGGTGAAAGGGTAAAGTGTTTGGGATCGGAGGTTTCCAGTGCTTACAGAGACTGTTCTAGGAATAGAGCTGTTAACTACAGCTCTGTTCCTAGTGCAGCTGCGGCTCTGAGAGCCGCAAAACTCCTGCAGTTACGCCTCTAGATGTCGCTCCAGATTAATGACCTGCAACACCTAATGTCTATAGTCAGTGGGCGGTCGTTAATAAGTAAAAGGGGTGTTCCTACCACAAACTTTAATGACGGATTGATAGGATATGCCATCAAAGTCTAATAGGTGTGTATTTCACCTCTTGGTCCCATTCCTATCTCTGCAATAGGCTCCTGAAATTCTCATTTCACAAAAGTCATGTTTTCATGTTTTCGCATGACTCTCCATTCTATTATTTGGGAGTTACGAGTGCAAGCGAGCACTGTGTTAAGTTATGCTTGGAACTCCCATAAAACTACCATATTTACGGGGTAAGGGGTACTGAGTGTGTCTGTCTGTGGGTGGGGGGCTGAGTGTGTCTGTGTGTGAGGAGGGTGGGTTGTATATGTCTGTTTGTGGGGGGAGAGGTGAGTGTATCTGGGTGGGAGAGAGGGGTGAGTATGTCTTTCTGTGTGGTTAGAGTTGGAAGGAGAGTGTGTCTGTCTCTATGTTTGTAGAGAGGGATGAGTATGTCTTTCTCTGTTGTTTGTTTTAGAGGGGGTGAGCATGAATGTGTATATAGGAATAGAGTGGGGATGTGGAGGGAGGTTTAGAGTGGGTAAGGGAGAGTGAGAGCGTTTGTGGGTTTAGATTGGGGTAGGAAGTTTAAAAGTGGTGGTAGATGGGGTAGAAGGAAGGGGCTTGAGTGTGCAAGCAAAGGCAGAGTGGGGGGTCAGAGGAGCTGGGTGAAGGGGATAGAGGTGGGGGAGAGTGATAGGCACAGTTTATTTAAATATTGTTTTGTGTGTGTGTTTAGTGTTGTTGGGATTTTTTTCCATTTAATTCTAGAGTTAGTAATGAAAGCATCTGACAGACACTTCTTCATTACTATCACCGGGGCTTGGAGTTAGCCAGCGGTGGTTTTTGTCACCCTAAAGCTGACACTAACCTCCGTCTCACTATTACATCAGTACTCAACACACCTAGTATGCATGGACAAGTTGTACCAGAAGAAGTCGTCATGGGGGTCTGGACTGGACACAGAAGCAAATGACAGCAACTCCAGCCATAGGAGACATCACCCATGAGTCTCTAGATCTAACTGCCCTTTAGTCACTTATAAGTCTACAGAGCCTGTGTACACTGGTAGCTACCACTATTTAATGGTTTAGGTTCAGTAAGAGTTTGACAATATCTCCCAGCTCTCCTGGTTTATGAATAGGCTATCCAATGTCTAGGAGACATGTGTTATTCCAAACCCCTCAACTTGCTTTCTTCCAGAGCGATTACACAGTTGTATGTAGTAGACTTCCGAGGGTTGTGGCTTTTTTTGAATGGGGCGGGTTTTCAATTCAGCCAAAAACTCCATTTA
>JAODAL010055113.1:0-24185 GCA_025379985.1 Phyllomedusa bahiana
GGGGGTTTTGCAGCTTCCCAGTTTAAACCCCCATTAGAAAGGGAGTTATATAAACCCCCCGGTAATTAGGTAGGTATATATGTGCTGGAAAAGTGAGGATTATAAAAAGTTTGTGTGGTAAATTCTGCAGAGATTCTTATAGAGTAAGGGACACAGCGCTGGAAACAGCAGGCCTGTCACTAGCTTGTGCTGTCCTCATCAAGGGAGGCATAAACCATGTGACAGCATCCCTTAAAGGGGGGTGGGTTCTTAATGCCTTTTGGAGACTGGTCTGAAATAATTTATAGGACAGGTCTAGTTTTCTCTGATAAATGAAAATAGTTATCCAGATTTGTGAAACATTAAATGGGATCTTTACTGTCAGAGCATGTTCACATGGCTGATTCTGGGACGGATTTCAGCCGTATTGCGCTCCAATATGGCTGAAATCCGTCCCAGGCATTACGGTAATCCACAGAAAGTGACATGCACATTATTGTCCCCGCAATTATGTCGGCAATAAGCCATGTGAACCGGGACTTTGAGGAGAATTTGGACCTTCACTAGACCCCAATCTCAGGCAAGAGGACCTGTACTAAAACTCAGGCTCGGCCTGGCCATTAGGGGAGTAGGGGAAACCCCCGTTGGGCCCCTAAGCACGATAGACCAGGAGTTGTCTTTTACCGGCATATACATCCTCAGAACAGGCAAAAAAGCATAGAAAGAGATGCAAAAAGCAAGATGTAGAGTATAGGAGGCATGTACAGTCATTTACAGTAGCTGTAGGGTGGGCCCCTAAAATAAACTCCACCAGTGGGCCCAGAAACAGCTCAACTGGTGGGCCCCTAGAGTTAACTCCACCTGTGGGCACTAGGCACCCCAGTCCGACACTGCTAAAACTAGTACCTCAGGATAGTTTACCATGCTTCTTCCTATATTCCCCTTAATGTTCTTCCATGATCAGAACCACCTCTAGGTCCTTGAATTTTATTTTGCCTTATTACAGTCTTTTTTTGGGGGGGATTTGCTGACCTCGGTTCCCTCTTTTGACTACACAGTTCTGACGACCTTTATGGTGATTACCCTTAACTGTCCTTACCGGTTCATCCAGAACATCTCCAGATACCTCTCCGATAAGCTCAGCAGTGAATTTTAGTGATGTGCAATATCACATATTGCCCATGGTGACAATGTCTTTGGAAAACATCCCTCTTTTTTCTAATTCTATTCAACTATTCTAGAAAATTATTTTACATGAATAATATACACAGTGGAATCATATTATTATGACCAACGTGTGCAGCATGGATAGCAGGTAGACAAGCTGGGGGTGACTCAAAAAGGTCCTTGTGGGTTGTTACAGCCGACATCCCACAGATACTTTAGGGTTCATAGAGCCAACTACACCATGCAGGGGCTCCCAGACATGCTCAATTGGCTTCAAGTCTGGGGAATTAGGGGCCAGCATAGTACTTGGAAGTCTTGGTCCTGTTCTTCCAACCAATGTCGGACATGTTGCATGGTCTTGGTGAAAGATCCCATCTGCCCCAGGGAAGACAATCAGCATGTATGAGTGTATGTGATCTGCAAGGATGGATTCATACCCAAATCAGTTGAGAATGCCTTTCACATAGACGAGAGAATGAGAGCACAGAGAATGCTACAAAAATATTTCCCAAACCATTACACTGCTACCACCAGCTTGTGTTCTTCCAGCAATGGTTGCAGAAGGTTTGCTCTCTGATGTTTCTCACCTGACACACCAACGTCCAACCATTCAATGAAGCAGAAAATGTGACCTTTGTCAATCGCTGGAGATCCAATTCTGATATTGCCATGAAAAAAGAAGCCTTTCCTGCTGATGCAACTTCATTAGCAGCGGAGCATTGATATCTATCTGCTCCAGGGCCCAGTACACAGTAGTGTTAGCACAGGAGCAGTAAAATCCAGCTGCTTCAGAGCCTGATTTTTAGCAGAATACACTGAACTGTTGTGTTGGACACACATTTGGTTACCCTCTGGTTCATTTTGGTGTTGAGCTGCTCCACTGTGGCGTGTCTGTGCCAATCTCTCCCTCCCTCCCCAGGCACCTTCATAGTAAACGTTCACCTCTCACATCAATGCCACAGGGTGCTTTGCCGTTTCCATGTCTCTTATTCAGAATGCCACCATTTGTCCCCTCACGATACACTTTCGCCACAGCAACCGCCAACAGTTCACAAACTGCACAGTTTCAGAAATACCACCACCCTTGGCCCAAATGTCAATAATCATCCCTTTTTGCTCTTCTGATTTATTGCCATTTTTACCCAGGACAATAACAAGGGTTATGTGTGCAGACAGCCTATCACACCTTGTATACCCACCAAGCCAGCAGACCACACAAGATTTCCTTCATGAGCTACCCACTGCGGACTTCAAAAGTAGGAAGTGGTCATAATCATTTGACTCGGCTATGTAGTATTTTGCATACTATTCGGATTTGTGATTTGTAAATGGCGTAGTGATTATAAGCAATCACAGTAAAAAATATCAGGATAAAAAGCTCTTTAATAGATTTCAAATAGGTCTGCGATAGAAATGTGAAATAAAGTGGTTTGCAGCTTTTGGGCACGCCAGGTCCTCATATCTATTTATAACACATCATTTCCATAATGTATCCATATTAACCGAAAGGCTTATGGAAGAAGCGCTACTTAAGGATTAAGATTAAATACCCAATTCATAAACATTTGCCCAATATTCTTTATGGTTGACAGGGAATTCTGTTCTAAATTAAAAGATCAAATTTGTATACTGCTTTGAACAATGCTTAAATGGAAGTGTCATTAAATTACCATGAGAGAAAGAGCACAATCGGCACAATGTTACTGTGAGCGATTGCAGCCACATTTGGAAAAGTATCATAAGCACATTTTAACAAACAAATATATTTTTTGCTGTATACGTTGGTTAAGTCCTTTGTAAGGATCGTGCTTTGCTTACTACATGCCTTTGACCCTGGGAGCTGCCTTATTGGAGGTTCAGTGTTTTTTGTGCCAGCCAGCAGGGCAACGGTTAACTTGATGTCAGCATTAGCAGCTGACGCCCATTTCCCTGTCTGTCTGGCTATAAAACCAGCCTCTACTATCAGACAAGGCCTGAGATGCAAGCTGGGGTTTTGTTTATTTCTCTGGCCATTTGGGTTCTTGCTCCGTGCAGTTCCTCTAGCATTCCTCCTGGTCCAAGTCCGTGACTTCTCTGTCGTTCTTCCTGGTCCAAGTCTGCAGTTCCTCTGGCATTCCTCCTGGTGCAAGTCTACAGTTCCTAAAGCATTCCTCCTGGTCCAAGTCCATGACTTCTCTGCCATTCTTCCTGGTTCAAGTCTGTAGTTCCTCTGGCGTTCCTTTTGGTCCAAGTCTGCAGTTCCTCTGGCATTACTTCTGGTCCAAGTCTGCAGTTCCTCTAGCATTTCTCCTGGTCCACGTCCACAGCTTCTTTGGCGTTCCTCCTGGGCCAACTCTGCAGTTCCTCTGGCATTCCTCCTGGTCCGTCTACAGTTCCTCAAGCATTCATCCTGGTCCAAGTCCATGACTTCTCTGCCATTCCTCCTGGTTCAAGTCTGCAGTTCCTCTGGCGTTCCTTCTGGTCCAATTCTGCAGTTCCTCTGGTGTTCCACCTGGTCCAAGTCTGCAGTTCCTCTAGCATTCCTCCTGATCCAAGTCCACAACTTATCTGGCATTCGTCCTGGTCCAAGTCTGCTGTTCCTCTGGCGTTCCTTCTGGACTAAGTCTGCAGTTTCTCTGGCGTTCCTCCAGGTCCAAGTCTGCAGTTCCTCTAGCATTCCTCCTGGTCCAAGTCCACGGCTTCTTTGGCGTTCCTCCTGGTCCAATTCTGCAGTTCCTCTGCATTCCTCCTGATCCAAGTCCACAACTTATCTGGCATTTGTCCTGGTCCAAGTCTGCATTTCCTCTGGCGTTCCTTCTGGACCAAGTCTGCAGTTCCTCCTGGTCCAAATCTGCAGTTCCTCTGGCGTTTCTCCTGATCCAAGTCTGCAGTTACACTAGCAATCCTCCTGGTCCACGTCCACGGCTTCTCTGGCGTTCCTCCTGGTCCAAATCTGAAGTTCCTCTGGCGTTCCTTCTGGTCTAAGTCCGTTCACTTGTTTCTGGTTAACTGTTTGTCGTTCACACCCCTCATGGCCCGTAGGATCCACCCTCCCCTAAAAACATTTCAAGGTCTGTTTTGCATTTTTTCTTGTTTTGATTTGTCGTAATAACACCCTTTTTATGAGAAGGTTCCTTAGAAGTTAAGCTGAGCAAAGGGTGTTCTGCTGCTACAATATCCAGCGATCACATGTGATCTGTGATACCCATCAACAAGTGTTCAATTTCCCTGCAGCGCCACCACAGGGAAAATGAAGCATTACACAGTTCTCATTGAAATGGATGGAGTATCCATGTAATGAATTGACTTACCATGTCCTTCAAAGCAAGAGATTCTGCATGTAACCGCTCTGGCTAACAGATAAACCATCAGTAAAAGCTGCTGATGTTTCCTTTTTTTGTACTACAGAGTAGAGATGCTGGTTGATGGGTAAATCTGTCCTCTACAGAGCGGCTGGGGGAAATGTCCAGACTAAGATAATATAAAAAACAGTGCCTTGAGGCGGCACTATGCTGTTTCACAGAGCCACAGGCAGGTTCACCCTTCCTCACTCCTAGTTAGGCTGTGGGTGGTTCTATAACAGTTATTAGCATATCAGCTCCATATTCCCACTTCTTCTAACTGCACTGACATGAGAGCAGGAGATATTATCTATAGTGCAGAGTTCAAAGTAAACAAAAGTAATTACTCTCTTGTTTGTTAGAGATCACACACTCTGTTCTCAAGCTGCCGGAGTCCCATGTGCTGACCTGTGGTGACGTCACTCCCTGCTATCAGATAAAACAAAGAGCCCAGAGAGAAGTGGAGAGCAAGATGGTAACCAGAGAAACCTGAGTGAACTCAGAGCAGATAAAATCTTTTTTATCTTCTGACCAAGGTAACGTCAAAAGAATAACATATTTGGAAAAAGTCTTGATTTACCAGCTTGCTGGACATTCCCCTTTAGTAGAGGCAGCAGACTAGATGCAAGATTTTGAACGTGTTGTGATGTATTATCTGCGGGTAAGGACGCAATGAGATTTGATGATGCATTAATTATCTTTTCAGCCAGAATAGAATAGAATGTCTTTGTACAGAAATGTGTTATGAATATACTGCAGGCACTAATCTTCATGCAATAATGTTACCCACAAAGCCAGACTGAGAAAGGTTTGGGCCCTCAGACAGTGAAGGTCAAAGTCTTTTCATCTCCCAGTAGAGCCAGCATATACTTAGATTGTTCAAATAAATTACATTGTAATAAATAACGGATGTGTAAGGGGGTGTGCGTGACTCTTTGAAAACTTTATTACAGTATGATAAGTTGTGTTCACTTTTGGACTCTGTGTCTGTAGGTCCCATGAACTTAAGGGTTTTGGGTTGTGCCTATTTAAAGGGAATGTGTCATCAAAAAAATGAGTCATTGTTTAAGTCCCATTTTTATGTTAAACACATTTTTTAGGATTTTTTTTTTTTAATTTTTCATATTTAAATATTTTTAATAATTATTAAGTCTTGCAGTTTTCACTTTGGCCACTAGGCCTTGTTTGCACTGCTTTAACAGCAGTCAGAGAGGTGCTTTACAGTAGCTTCATGCACATAGTAGACTCATAACTGACTCAATCCCATTGACTTCTATAGGAGAGTTCTCTAGTCATGCTCACTGCGCAGGGAGGGGAGAGGGTGATCTGTGACATCTCCTCTTGTGACTGGTGGATCCTGTGTTATCTATTCACACTGGTGTCTCCTTTCAGTTTGACCCTCTTTGTGCTGATAATGAGCACAGAACTGAGAATCTTTCTCTACAGAATAGGACGTGTCAGACTATTAGGCCTAGTGGCCAAAGTGAAAGCTGCAGGACTTAAGAATTATTAAAAAAATATTGAAAGTGATATGGAAAATTAAAAAAAAAAATAACCAAAAATTCATAAAAAATTTGTTGAACATAAAAATGTGAGTTAAACAATAAGTCATTTTTGATGACACATTCCATTTAAGTTGCAATGGTGGTAGAAACGCCTTTCTCCTTGGTCGTTTTAGTGTAGATATTTTTTTTTTTCTGGGGTGAAAGCCAGTTGCCCTGTCCATGTCATAGGGAGTGTCCCAGCTTTGAAGCTGGGTGCTGTGGCAGCTAATGAGTGGCATAGGAGAGGCCTATAAATGTCTCATTTGGCACCATTTCAGGTCATTAAAGAAACTAAAGTATAAAGTGAGCAGGAGTTGAGCTGCGCCAGTGAGGTAGCAGTCTCATCAGCAAGGTAAAGAGTGTCAACAGGGACTGCTGAAATTCGGCCTCTGTCGGTACATTTTTATCCGTGTCATCGACTTTAAATGGATCAGCAGGATACAGGCTTGACCATTGCTTTATTCAAACTCCTCATAACCTCAGTCTTGCATTTTGGGGGAAATTGTAATGGGGGTTGGCCAGTGGTTGGTTAGAAAGTGGTCCATCCCCCACCAATACAGCAGTTATCTCTTACCCAGTGGATAAGTAGTAACTTCTCCTAATTGGAAAACTGGAATACCCCTTTAACTAGCACTATAGCCCCTTCATTCTGAGGATTGGTAGGGGTCCCTGAAGCTGGACCTTAACCAGATTGCCATCTGCTGCAATGGCCCTGAGGATTTGGCTAGTGAAGATATTACCAGATGTCTAGATCTTCCAAAAAAAGAGATCCCCTGATAGAAGCCTAGTCCTGGAGCCCATTGAGCGAGAAAAGCAATAATACAAGACTTCCCTTTTTGGAAAAGTTCAATGTACAAGTCTGTTGGGCAAAGATGCGAAACCTCTGGGTAGGAGCTGTGAGTTGTTATTTGCTATATGTGGCAGACTGTGACTAGCTTTTTTTTTTTATTGAGGCATTCCTATTCCTGGGAGAATTGCATACTTAGGACTGTGAACTGTATCTGGTCGAGCCTGACTTGGGCTTTAAAGGGGTTTACTCACCACAATGATTGGCTTTTAACATGTAGGGAAAAATAAATGAAGACTATTACTAAATACATTGCTGTTTTGATTTTGCTTTGGTCAGGAGATAAAGACGATTCTATCTCCTCTTACAGTACACAAATTTCTGTAGGTTACCAATCACCTCTCCCTGTTTTTCCTCTTCTCTGATTATGAGAAGATGTCATCCAACCATGGTGAGTCACTCCCTGCTGAGTCTTATCTCCAGCACAGTATCTAGTTCATTTATATTAATGACAGGTTTTAAATTAATTTCAGGTTTTAACCATCAGAGCTCTGTAGTCTTGTGCACTACATATTACATACCTTCAGCACTCGTATCACTGTAACAAGAATAACTAGAAATAGCAGACCTGATATGCCAATCACTGCTGTAGAACCACCCACAGCCTGACCAGGAAGTGTCTGAAACTGCTTGTGGCTCTGTAAAATCACAACATGATGCGACAAACCCATTTAAGTCTGAAGTAGACACATTGCTTAATAATGTAGGCATACAGTGCCCAATGGGAATGTGTGGCCAAGTTCACAGCTCTAGTCTTCAGTTCTAATGTTGAGTAAAAACTATATGCTAAGACTGTTTACAGAACTGTTACATGATTAATCTATGATCACAAAACCCCTATAACTCTCTATTTGAATAGCAATAAAGCGCAAGTCCGGTCTGCAACATATATTTGGGGTAAAAGTTTCCTATTTCTGCCCCTGATGGAGCTGGATGAATGTCCACCTAACTTGACCACCAACTTGGTCATGACAGCTGATCCATTAACAGACAATAAAGAGGTAGGCGAATGTCCATTGACTTTCAACCTTTTGTCTTACCAGTTGCAGCTGAGTTAACCCAGGCTCAAACATGGCACCCCTGTTCTATATACTTCGGCGGGATCCCCACTTGTCAGACATATGGAGTATATTTTAGACCTATGGCACCAATGTCTGTGTTGAAATATGTCATTAAAGGGGTTTTCTCACCATGATGTTTTACTTAGTCACAGGCATCTTTGCACTCACTCTGCCTGTCAGGCTGTGGATGGTTCTCTAGCAGTGATTGGCATTTTAAGCTCCCCTATAACGAGATGAGACATTATAAAGACTTAAGTACAGGAGATTTAATCTTCAGTAAAAAAAAGCTACAAGTGCTCTGAGGAGTGAAGACAATTGTTTTCTGTAAACAAAAGCTAATCTTGTTTGAGATAAAGGGCAACATACATGAAATTTGGCATTCGAACACCAAATTTTCATGCGCATAATAAGGGCATAGAATGTAAGGGCATAGAAAGGCTGTTGCAAAGCTATAAATATGTAGTTTCGCTACGGTTCTAGGTGCCCCGCTTCCTGCATACCCCCCAAGATCGGCACATTACAAAGAGCAGCAGGCACTATGTAATGCGCCCACGAATGGCGTGCAGGAGATTTAAACATGTATGAATGGGGCTGCGCGGGCTAAAAAGACGCCAGATATCTGGCGCAGCCCCATTCATACATGTCGCCCAAAGAGTCTGCTCTGGAGTTAGCTCTGTCCATGATGACCTCACTCCCTACTCTCTGTCTAATAAGGAATGGATATTATAGTCATAAACCAGTGAAACCTTTGTGCACTTAGGGCGACATGTATGAAGGCAGGCACGTCAAAGTGAAAAGTTGAGTCTCATGTTCAGTGTATAATGCGCCTGAATGTATGAAAGTGGTTTTTTGTGCGTTCATAAAAGGTGTGTAAAGTTCATCGCGCCTCGTCTATGTGTTAGGCGCATTACGGATCTTAGGCGCATAAGTAATGCGCCTAACATGTATTAAGGCTATAGACAGGCTGGAAATAAAGAAAATCAAAAGAATGCATGTCGTGAATAAACCATGTACTGACCTGCTTTGGGTGGACCAAGTTCCAGCAATCCTGTGCGTGCTGGCTCTTGCTGTATGTGAATAAGGGTGAGAGCAGGAATAAAATATCAAATTTAATGTAGTAAAAAATAAATTTTAAAAATTTCTGAACATCATCATGGTTATTTTAATGAAAAATTAGTTTTAGTTTCTTTTAATTTAAATAATTTTATAGGAGATTTTTTATATTTTTTGGGATATTTAATATTTTATTTTTAATTTATAGATCACATTTTTATTAATTTTAATTTAATTTTATCAGTTTTTGATAAATATTAGAAATTACTTTTTATTAATGTACTGGTGGAAGTTGAGAAATATTGGAATTTTTGCCCCTTACAGCAAATCTAGCTCCCCTCCGACTCCTCAGGCTCAGGCAGAGCACATTGAGATAGGTCTGCCTAACGAAGCAGTAATGCGCCTAGTTTTGCTGAACCACATTCATAGATGTGTCTAATATTACGAGTGTGGTGCGACGCCCCCAGAACACCCCTCATGTTAGGCGCATTAGAAAGTGTTGAGTCTTACGAACAATGCGCCTAACACATTCATTAGGTGCATTAGACATCATAGCCGCTCAGTTAGGTGCATTGTACGCCAGAAAAAGGGTGAAAAACCCGATCATACATGTCTCCATAGAGCCGATAAAATCTCTTTTATCTCCTGACCAAAATAAAATCAAAAGACTAATGTATTTGGAAAAAGTCTTCAATTACCTGTCCCTACATGTTGAAAGCTAATCTTTCTAGTGAGAAAACACCTTCAAGAAGTGTCAAAACTTGCTATGGAACTAGAGATGGGCGATTGCACATTACTTTATTGCCCAGATGGTCGGTCCGCACCTGGTGTAATAATCTGTATTTTTTTCGATTTTGTTTTTTTTTAGTATAATACTAATCATAAATACATTTCATTGAGAAACATGACAGAGAGGTGTCAGGTTTTAGTTTCTCTGGAATAGAACGAGTCTTTTTGCCAACAAGAGGTGGTGATCACAGAAAAAAACTCTTAAACAGAGAGACTTGGTGGATTTACCAACTGGGAACACGTATCCCAGATGGTCTCAACAAGAGACATGATATTATGTACCATTATTGATATAGTTGCCATGCAGCAGTGTTTTTATACGTTTATCATTTTTAAATACCTTTAGCACATGTTGTAGATGCATTAGTAGGATACTCAGGGGTTAACATTTTCCTTTCCCAGAAGTGAGATCACATGACCAGATGCTCCTACATAAAGGTAGATTTAGTGTTTGTCTAGTTACGCTATGAATAAGGAGTATTTTCTCTGAAACGCATTAGCGAATTTTACTATGTGGTGTATCGCATGTACGCTTTTTATCTGAATATGAAATAAAACTACGAGATTTTACCTTACCTGGATTGAAGCTGGATACCTATACGTTGTTTTTTAAATACATTTTATAGTACAAAACTCAAGAAGCTGCATAAAAATAAAGTGGATATGAAACAAATGTATTCTAGGAGCTGTTCTCAAAGTTAAAGGAATCCAAATGGCTTTAAATTGCTGAATTGCTTAGCGTTATCATCTCGTCATAAATTAATGTGCCCCTTAATCTTACATATGTATAATCAGCACTAACTAATCCAGCCGGGACACAATGCACATTTTCCTACCACTTGGCTCCATTTAATCCTTCGGGTTGTGCTATTCCTTTCGCAGGTTCTTTGGTTTTTATGTGTTCAGATTGATTTCGCTATACATTGATTTCCTGTTGTGTGTATTGTAGAGTAAACTAGGATTATACTTTTAACAGAAGTGGATATCCCTTCTACATAAAGCTAGCTTTAGCTTCCCGAGGCTCCTTATCTTTAAAGGGGAGAGTCCAATTTTATTGAAAGTTCTAAAATCCTATTTAATTGAATTTCCTCTCTAAAAAGAACAAGCTAAGACTAGTTTTCAATTCAGCAGGATATTTTTTTTTTTCCAAGCTCAAGTACTCACAGGTTACAAAAGCTTTTACAACTTAAAAAAAGGAACTCGCATATCTTGTTCCACTGAGGGAAGAGTCATTGCTGGATCCACATAATAATGCGCTGTCAATAGGTTGCGACGTATCTCATGATCATTCACGTATTAGAGAATCGATTCAACAATTTGTAATGAATAATATTACATTGACTTCCATTTTGTAATGCTACCAAGTCCCACGGCACAAAGGAAGGGCGCTCATGGACATTTTTAGTTAGTGAGAGAAGCATAAAATGTAAATGCTTTACTAAAAAGGGATCTAGACCATTATGCATATCCTATAACTGGTGTGTTTTTTCTTCGGCACTGTATGGGTGAGGTATTGTGTGACAGCAAGGTACAGAGATGGAAGGGGTTAAATGAGCTATGGGTAGGTTCATCCTGTGATTGGCATGGGGGGGGTGGGAAGGGGCTTGGTCCTTTTTGATGTCCAGTAGTATAGGGTATTCCTATCGTTTTACGTCTGCTCCTGTCCTAGTCTGTGCCTACCGTAGGGACCAGAGAGGTGGACGCACGTGTACAGACCTCTCAGTTTACCTCTATGAGAGTTCGAAATGTGCACGGCTGTACTCAGAACCCCCATAGACACCTTATACACATGGCCACCTCTTCGTTCTGCAGACCAGGCCAGAAACATGATGTAGTATGTAACACCTCTTTAGTTGCCCATCTACCACCCTCCTTGTTTTTTTTAAATGTGTGCTACTTTTCTACTAAAAATACAAAGAACAGAAGCATATAAAAAGTTCTTCTTCCACAGCTGCACTGGACATGAATTAGATGATACTATGTGCAATGCTTTCTCTTGTTACCTCCAATGAGGGTCATGGGCATACAGTGTGCAACCAACTATACTTTAAAGTGTCTACTTATCAGTGTCACTAAGTATATGCCTAAATACTAGTGCCTTACAAACAACATTTGAGATAGTTTTCTCCATATCAATATTATACCACATCACTAAAAGAAATGCAATAACTGGATACTGTACCATAACAATGCATATAATGCCTAATGTTAATACTACCATATACTATTTAAATAATACCACCATATATTGGTTGCATAATACCACCATACAATGTTCAAATAATACCACCATATACTGTTCAAATAATACCATCATATAATGTTTAAGTAATATTACCATATACTGTTTAAATAATACTACCACATACTATTTAGATAATGCCACCATATATTGTTCACATAATACCACCATACAATGTTTAAATAATACCACCATATACTGTTTAAATAATACCATCATATAATGTTTAAGTAATACTACCATATACTGTTTAAATAATAATACCACATACTATTTAGATAATACCACCACATACTGTTTAAATAATACCACCATAAACTGTTCACATAATACCATCATACATTGTTCAAATAATACCACCATATATTGTTCACATTATGCCATCATGCAATGTTCAAATAATACCACCATATACTGTTCAATTAATACCACCATATTCTGCTTAAATAATACCACCATAAACTGTTTAAATAATACTACCACATACTCTTTAGATAATGACACCACATACTGTTCAAATAATACCATCATACAATGTTCAATTAATACCACCATGTACTGTTTAAATAAAACCCCGTTTCCGAAAAAGTTGAGATGCTGGGTAGAAGGTAAAGAAACCAGGAATGCAATGATCTGGAAATCTCTTATAGCCTTATTGTAGTTATAACAGAACATAGAACACAAATCAAACATTGAAAATTATACATCTTTCCATTTTATTTGAAAAAAATAGCTCATTTAGACATTGGTGGCAGCAAAACATTTAAAAACAGTCAGGACAAGATTAACAAAAGGCCAAAAAAGTAACTAATAATGAAAAAAACAGCTGAAGGGTCAATTTTCCACTGTGTACAAAACAACCTGTGTACAAAAATGTAAAGAGGTAGAGTCTCTCAGAAGCAAAGATGGTCAGAGGTTCTATGAAAAACTGCATACAAAAATTGTGGAACAATTTCAGAAAAAAATTCCACCAGCCACAATACATAATATCCTAAAAATATTTAGAGAAACTGATGAAATTATTGTGTACAAGGGACAAGGCTGACAGTCAATATTGGATGCTAGTGTTCTATGCACTCTCAGGCGGCACTGCATTAAAAACAGGCATGATTTGGTAATGCAAATTACTGCATGGGGTCAAGAATATTTCTAGAAATTATTGTCTGTGAACATAGCTTGCCGAGCAATGCACAAATGCAAGTTAAAGCTCTATTATCCAAGGAAGAAGCCATATATAAACACCGTCCAGAAACCCCACCGTCTCCTCTGGACCAAAGTTAATCTACAGTGGTAAATGGAAAACCGTTCTGTGGTCAGATGAATCAGAATTTGAAATTCTTTATGGAAACCATGGACCCCGTGTCCTGCAGACTCAAGAGGATAGGGACCATTCCTCTTATCAGCCCAAATGTCTACCGTTCTGCCAAAACTCCTGCAATAGGTCTCCTTTCTTTCCAGATGCTTACAGAAAAAAAGAGGCAATTGTAGACCTGGTCCTGTCCCAATTTTTTTGAGCTGTAATACTGTCATTAATTTCTAAATCGGTTAAGTTTTTTCAAATTAAATGTAAACTTTCAACTTCTGATTTGTGTTCTGTCTTGAATAAAACATGGCTATAAGAGATTTCCAAATAATTACATTCATCTTTTATTTATTTTTTTACGTTTTACAAAGCATCCCAACTTTTTGGGACATAGGGTTGTGATAGCACCATTCATTCTTCCAATAATAGCACCCTAATATTTTCAAATATGGCAGTATTATTTGAACAATGGATGATGGTATTATTTGACCAATGGATGGTGGTGTTATTTGACCAATGGATGGTGGTACTATTTGACTAATAGATGGTGGTATTATTTGACTAATGGATGCTGGTATTATTTGACCAATGGATGGTGGTATGATTTGACCAATGGATGGTGGTATTATTTGACCAATGGATGGTGGTATTACTTGAACAGTGGATTGTTGAATTATTTGACCAATGGATGGAGATATTATTTGACTAATGGATGGTGGTATTATTTGACCAATGGATGGTGATATTATTTGACCAATGGAAGATGGTATTATTTGATCAATTGATGGTGGTATTATTTGACCAATGGATGGTGGTATTATTTGACCAATGGATGGTGATATTATTTGACCAATGGATGATGGTATTATTTGACCAATGGATGGTGATATTATTTGACCAATGGATGGTGGTATTATTTGACCAATGGATGGTGGTATTATTTGACCAATGGAAGATGGTATTATTTGATCAATTGATGGTGGTATTATTTGACCAATGGATGGTGATATTATTTGATCAATGGATGGTGGTATTATTTGACTAATGGATGGTAGTATTATTTGAACAGCGGATTGTTGAATTATTTGACCAATGGATGGTGATATTATTTGACTAATGGATGGTGGTATTATTTGACTAATGGATGGTGGTATTATTTGACCAATGGATGGTGATATTATTTGACCAATGGATGGTGGTATTATTTGACTAATGGATGGTGGTATTATTTGACCAATGGATGGTGATATTATTTGACCAATGGATGGTGGTATTATTTGACCAATGGATGGTGATATTATTTGACCAATGGAAGATGGTATTATTTGATCAATTGATGGTGGTATTATTTGACCAATGGATGGTGATATTATTTGATCAATGGATGGTGGTATTATTTTACCAATGGATGGTGATATTATTTGACCAATGGATGATGGTATTATTTGACCAATGGATGGTGACATTATTTGACCAATGGATGATGGTATTATTTGACCAATGGATGGTATTTTTTGACCCATTGATGGTGGCATTATTTGATCAATGGATTGTGGTATGATTTGACCAATGGATAGTGGTATTATTTGACCAATGGATGGTGATATTATTTGACTAATGGATGGTAGTATTATTTGAACAGCGGATTGTTGAATTATTTGACCAATGGATGGTGATATTATTTGACTAATGGATGGTGGTATTATTTGACTAATGGATGGTGGTATTATTTGACCAATGGATGGTGATATTATTTGACCAATGGATGATGGTATTATTTGACCAATGGATGGTGATATTATTTGGCCAATGGATGGTGGTATTATTTGACCCATGGATGGTGGTATTATTTGACCAATGGATGGTGGTATTATTTGAACTAATGGATGGTGATATTATTTGACTCATGAATGGTGGTGTTATTTGACCAATGTATGGTGATATTATTTTACTCATGAATGGTGGTGTTATTTGACCAATGGATGGTGATATTATTTGATCAATGGATGGTGGTATTATTTGACCAATGGATTGTGATATTATTTGACCAATGGATGGTGGTACTATTTGATCAATGGATGGTGATATTATTTGACCAATGGATGGTGATATTATTTGAACAGTGGATTTTTGAATTATTTGACCAATGGATGATGGTGATATTATTTGACCAATGGAGATTGATATAATTTGACCACTAGATGATGATATTATTTGACTATGGATGGTTCTATTATTTGACCAATGGATGGTGATATTATTTGACCACTGGATGGTGATATTATTTGACGATGGATGGTTATATTATTTGACCAATGCATGGTGATATTATTTGAATAGTGGATGGTGATCATTTGTTTAAATAATACCACCATCCATTGTTCAAATAATACCACAATCCATTGGTCAAATAATATCACAATCCAATGTTCAAATAATACCATCATGCATTGGTTAAATAATACCACCATCCATTGTTCAAATAATACCACCATACAGTGATTAAAATTAGCTCTATAAATATAGTATTCTAATAACAGTGCTATACAATATCTAGAAAATTCATCTATATATTTTGTGGTGTCCAGTTTAGTCGAATGCAATGATCACAGGTTGCAAATTCCAAAGATTGGTCAATATACAGATTTTTTATTTTATAAACAGGGCAGAATCATGTTTCTTGGAACCGGTGCTAGGCATAGGTTATCGATGACATCTTTAAGTGACTATTGACTGACTATTAATGGTGTTTAAGGAAAAACACAGTTGTGTCCGACTCCCACCCAAAAAGAAAAGCAGGAATAAGTTGGAGATGATCCTAATTAGTAGGGAGCTGTTAAATTTTGGCATGCTGCTCTCCTTAATTGCTATTGACTTGGTAATTTAAAGTTTAATCGTATCCTCATACGCCCCTCATAAATTTTCCTGTTCTCGTTAGTTGGCGACACTTGTTCTTATGTGTTTGTATCTCAGTTTTGTTAATATTTTGTTGAAACAGGGAACTCAGTAAAGCATTTATCGGCAGAAGTAGGAAGGCCTGATAGAGATCTTCAGCAATTACCAACTGTACTCACAAAGAAAGATTTAGTGAAGTTGGACTGTGCCAAAATTTCCGAATCTGCAGTCACGGCTGGAGATGAATGAACCGGCTCTAGATTTATCAAACCTTCAACATCTCTGTTTTCACAAATTGTTTTTTCTAGAATGAAATGGATGATGTCAATTTGATCTACTAAAATCCACTAAGTCCCTGTCATTTTTCAGCTTTGATCCAAAATCCATTAAAACGAGGACCTTCTTTTTGTTCTGTATGAACAAAGGTGCAATGTTAGTACAGTGGTGTATACGGTATATATCAAAGGTTTGCATGACATAACAGTGGGGATTGCATATGTTGTCCCTCCTTCCCTTGCAGGGAGTGCTATGAAATATGCTAATTTCTCAATTAGGTAGTTGGATGGAGGTACCTGGTTACAATAACATCATGTTTATCTTGTGATGGCATTGGATATACAATAAATTTGATTATTGGAGGTTGGGGAGGTAGGAGTAATACTTGCACCAGGTCCTAGTAGCTGTAAGCTGTATCAGATGCAGTTGTGACGTCTTCTATGAGTAAGGGCATGTGCCTGAAACACGTCAGCAGTCTCATTTGTCTTCCATGTTTTTTGTTGTTTTTTTTGTAATCTGGACATGGATTGAGGACTTTCAAAAAATAGTTTTTACTACATTGACATCTCCGGAAATCTCCTTGATTGGTGCATGTTGTGCTGGCTACCTATACCTTTTGTTTGCTACTACATTGTTTGGAGGATCTAAGAGAGGATTGTCTTGCTGAGCACTTTTATCCAGGTGAGCTGAAAATATTTTTCTTTGGTGTGTGAGGTGGTAAATGTTGATTTTTAATGCAACTATGAAGATAAATAAGGTAAAATAAAACAGTTTTACAGGTTGGAGTTCAGCCAAAAGTGGACCTCCCACTTAATGCGCCCTTAGTTCCAGGGAGCTGTACAGTCGAGGGGGTTTGTGTACATAACGTATGTCAAACAAGTACAAGGTTCCAATAATAATGGAAAACTGGAACACAGGGAGAGAGGGCCCTGCCCGTGAGGGCTTAACAGTCTAGAGGGAAGAAGGGAATACATCTGAGAACAATTCAGAAAGAGGCTGGAAGCTAAGACCACTATGGTTTTCCAGAAAAGAAAAGTCAATGGGTTTCTATACATTGCCAAGCCTCCATGTTTTCCCATCATTTAAAATATTATTTGAAGCAATTGGTAGACTACAAAGACTATTCCCATTCATTTCCCCTTACAGGAGGTGGTAGGTTTATAAAGTTACAGAGTTGGTAAGGTGACAGCTCCAAATGCGGTTGTCTTTTGCTGGACTTTTGGATCCATTATAGTGTCTAATCTCACTGTCTCTGATCTTCTGGTGGACCAAACCAACATTGGAGCAACAGGTCTCCACTCTGGATCATAGACTTCAGTCCTGAGTGAGGAACAACCTTGTTTGTATCTATAAAAAAATAGAAAGAAAAAACAAAAAAAGGGGGCGCACAATAGGGAAGTATGTACAAATTCTACCAGCAAAATTAGGAAATAGGTATGCTCACCTAATGAGGTTGTGCTCCTATTCTAGAGGCACAACTCTCATATGCGCTTACAGGGCTTTTTGGTCCGTAGTCCTTAACACGGCAGCTGAAGGTCTGTATCACTTCAACGCCCGGAGCAAACCCTGAGTTTGCAGTAGAGAACAGTGGAGAAACAGCGGACCTGGCGCACGTGGAATGTTCAAAAGGAAGCCAGTAGATGCAGACTTATAATGTGAGAATGTCCTTTATTTCTAAAAGATGCAAAGGTGGTTATGCCTTCGCAACATTAAAAACAATATGACATGAGACTTAACGCGTTTCGTGCTGTACACCAGCACTTCCTTAGAAGTAAGTAGTAAGTAACACTTACTTCTGAGGAAGTGCTGGTGTACAGCGCGAAACCACCTTTGCATCTTTTAGAAATACAGGACATTCTCACATTATAAGTCTGCATCTACTGGCTTCCTTTTGAACATTCCACGTGCGCCAGGTCTGCTGTTTCTCCCCTGATCTTGTTTGCATCTATGTAATAATCCTGGTGAGACCCTTTAAAGGCCTCAGCTTTTTTTATTTCCTGATTTTTAAAGACAATAATAGGCCTACTTTTAATGCATTTAATATATTTGGGCTCAATGAAGATACACTGCTCCCTCACGTTACAATGGTTAAAGGTTACAATATTTTCAACATGCAATGGTCTTTCCTGGGACATTATATGTTGAGTGTGGTTTCAGAATACAATTTCCCAGACACTGCTGATCTGAGGCAGATGTGATTGAAGGATGATCCTACCAATTATTATGAAAATAATACCCGTGTGTGAGTGGAGTGAATGCAGTGATTGGCAGTCTAGTAGTGCCTGTTTACAGTACAGTGTGGTACAACATGTCCTGTACTGCTCTTACATGTATTACTGAGGTGCATGCAGTGATTGGTAGTCTATAGCACCTCTCTACAGTACAGTGCAGTACTACATGTCCTGTACTGCTCTTACATGTGTTAGTGAGGTGCATGCAGTGATTGGTAGTCTAGTAGCGCCTCTCTACAGTACAATGCAGTACTACATGTCCTGTACTGCTCTTGATGGGGTTCAGGGGTACACCGCGTGACTACTGCTGTCCAAATTGAACACTGATTGCCGGCATGAAGAAATGACACCAGACACAGAGCTGGTATGAGTTCCTCCTCAGTGTGAAGCAGACCCAGAAGAGAGAGACTTTTATTACAATACAATGGATTTTTACAAACTGGCTTCAGGGCGTGGCTAAGTTCCTTTGTTTCTTGCAGTTTTTCAGAATGTGGCACTAGTTGATTGGTTCTCCAGATATGCTCATGGTTTCCACCCAGGTCCATGCTGGCACATCGTGCGGAGTGGTCCACGAAACGCGCACCACCATGCAGTATCTGTACTGTTCAGCTAAGCTTATATGTGTAATCATGTTTTTGCACCACAAACTTCATTACAAAAGCATTAGAAAAATATATATTTCCCCTCACACTCTTACATGTATTAGTGAGGTGCATACAGTGATTGGCAGTCTAGTAGCCTCTCTATAGTACAGTGTAGTACTACATGTCCTGTACTGCTCTTACATGTATTAGTGAGGTGCATACAGTGATTAGCAGTCTAGTAGCCTCTCTATAGTTCAGTATAGTACTACGTGTCCTGTACTGCTCTTACATGTATTAGTGGCGTGTATGCAGTGATTGGCGGTCTAGTAGCACCTCTCTACTGTACAATGCGGTACTACATGTCCTGTACTGCTCTTACATGTATTAGTGAGGTGCATGCAGTGATTGGCGGTCTATAGCACCTCTCCACAGTACAGTGTGGTACTACATGTCCTGTACTGCTCTTACATGTATTAGTGAGGTGCATGCAGTGATTGGCGGTCTAGTAGCACCTCTCTTCAGTACAGTGCGGTACTAAATGTCCTGTACTGCTCTTACATGTGCCAGATTGAGCGGCTCCTTTGGACACCAGGTAAGGGCCCCATTTCTCTTTTTTCTGGTCCATTGTGTATAAAATCCATGACCCAAGGAAGCTCCTACCCTCATGATAGAAAGTGATTTCCAGCTTCCAGCAACTCTCTTCAATGTTATATGGAAGGATGCGCTTTATCTGATTAGTTATGTGCTCCATTTTCTTTAATCATTACTTTAGCACTGGGTTGGTGATATTTTGGTGCTTTGGAACCACTCACCAGTTTTCCATAACTATGGTTTCAACATACAATGGACGTCCTGTAACCAATAAATATTGTTTCTTGAGGAACTACGGTACAGCTATATATATATATATATATATATATATATATATATAAACGCGTGTGTGTGTGTATCTGTGTATATATAGAAATATATATATATATATATATATATATATATATATATATAAATTTTTAAATGTTTAAAAAAAAAAAAAAAAAAAAAAGTTATTCTCCCATATCAGTATCTTAAATGTGCAACCATTGGCTTCACCAGTTTAGCCTAGCTTCAGCTTCCTATTGAGCACCTAGCAGGCCTGGTTGACTTGACTAAAAACAAATTATATCTTTTTATGACTACAAAGGGTGCAGACAACACAAATACACATAGAAAATTTCGAAAAAATGTGTTCATCTTCTTTCATGGTCAATAGAGCTGTCTCTCCCCCGACTTGTTATCCGACCTATTCTTTACAGTTGTTCTCCTGTTCGGCGCTCCATTATGATAAATAAAACATGAAAAGGAATAGAGGAATTGTACGGCTTTTATTTACTCACATTTTTGATACATGGCTCTAGATGAATGCTTCTCTCTTTAATAAAACCCTTGACTGCTTCAGTGGCAAATGTGATTTAAGTACAGCAAAGACAACCATGATTCACAAACTCTTTTCTGCTCCACCACTGACCGTTATCTGATGCCTCTTCATGCACAGTTGCCCAAATGACAGTTTAATGGCTCGCTGTAAAGGCTAGTTATTTTGTATCTCTATCCAGTGAAAATGGCTAATGGTGATAAGAGAGAAGGAAGGGGGGAAAAAAAAAAACATTACACATATCTTGAGAGGCTCATCCCAGCTGCTTAGCACCGGCTCGGAGCTGTATCTCCCGATTACTTTTTCCTTTGGTCCATTGAACCAATGATGAAATATTTAAACAAGGACTAAGCGCAATTAAAAGGTGTCAGCGAGACAGAAGCGCTTTCACTTGCGTTCATATGATACCCCGGGAAGATGCTCAGGAGACATCTCAACCCCACCCAAACTGTGTGACGTGAAGCCTCGGAGAAATGCGAAGCCTCTTCCTCCTATAGTAATTGTACTGCTATTGAATGGCCTCATTTGTCTTTTACAATTTCTCAATTATGAACCTGTACAAAGGAAAATTGTACAACATTTTTCAAAAAGATCATGCCCGTGGTGCAATGTTTGCAGGTAGTTTTATCTATGCATCCATATACGCATGGGTTATTAGCATAAATGCTCAGTGGTAAATACTGTATGTCCAAGTGTGGGCATGTAACAGTTATAACATAGATATCTGTATGGGGTATTTAGTCATCTAAGTGAGGTTCGATAGGACTGCAGTGGGAGAAGGGGTATGTAAATGGCTTCAAGGAACGAATGTTCATCCTTGGATATCATTTTTATCTAAATATTTTTGAAAAGTCTGAGCTGGTTAATTCCTTCACTTCCTTATCCCTTTTAGACATAAGGAAACAGGGGCACATGTATATAGGGGGGCTGCGTCAGAATTCCCTGGTTTTTTTCACCAAAAAGGGGCCACCCCTTCACTCTATAATCAGGCCACTCCAATATCAGGTGCATTAAGAGCCCCCGCAGCACTTTTAATGCGCTTAGATGGGGTTTTTTGCTGGGGGCGGGGCCCACAACTGTACAATCTACACATTTATAGCTTCAGTACGGAAAATCTTTTGAAGCAAATTTGGGTTTAAGCAATTTTCGCAAAAGTGGAACTAAAAGTCTAAACTTTCGTGTTTTTTGAAGCAAAATTTTTTTCACGTTTTCTATTTTTTGTATCGCTGTTTATCTGCTGTTTTTTTTTGGGTTATTTAGTTACAGCCATCACAGCGTGCACCCACTTTTAAATTTTTTTTGGAGGTCTGAACCAAATATTTTTTTTGGGGATTTATATATATATATATATATATATAAATATATATATATAATATATATAAAAATTTTTAAAATATATATATATATATATATAATATATATATAAAAGAGAAAAAAAGCACATTTCCCCAAAATAAAAAAAGTGTGGGTGCAGGCAGAAAAAGTCAGCCCAAAAAGATTCAATAGTCAATATCCAAAAAGAAGAACTCGCACACCACGGGTAATAGAAAAAAAAACGAGTAGAGTTTATTCCCACATGTTCAAACCACGTTTCGGCCCCTCACAGAGCCTTTTTTTCAATGACAAACTGTACAATCCAAAGATATAAAAATTTTCAATTAACCATTTTTTAAAAAAAATTTAACAAAAGTGACATGATCAGAAGTAATGCAAATCCCCACAAATATCCCATTTAAAATCCATAGTAAACAATAAGAGATAGTTTTGAATATACAACACTATCAATAAAAATGTCTGTAATACAGAAATATACAAAAATTGGGGGGCGGAAAACCAAATCGCTCACCAAAAAAAATTAAATAAATCATACTTGACAATAGTAAGACAAAACACCGCAAGGTTCGTTCGGCTCTCATGCTCTGTACTGTTCATGATCAAGGACGTCACCAGTAACCGGATGTTGTCATAGGCGTCCATAGCAACATAGTGATAACTCACAGCAGGAAGTAGTCGGACGCGTCTATAGCAACCTAACCACGACCCGCATGTAAAGTGTCGCTAAAAGCATCCCGTAAAAAGAAATTTCTTTTAAAAGATAGCGCTTGTTAAAGTAAATAGTAACGGAAAGGGACATTATCAAAAATTACCCGCCCACAGTATAAACAGGCACCCAAATTCAGCAGCAAGCCACACAGGGGCTGCTGAAAAAGGGTCCCTTTATAGAAATACCGGGTTTCTGGCACTGCATAACCACGGGAAACATTTTGTCCAATAGTGATTTCCACACCTTCATCCAAATAAAAAAAATAAAAAATAATAAAAAAATAAAAAAAGCGCAAAAATAAAAATTAACACAAAAACAACAAAATAAGAAACCCAAAAAAGACATGAACCTAGTGTAGCTATGATGGGAAAAAAAAACAATAACTGGTTTAGTCCATAGGGTTTTTTCCCCCCCAAAATGTATCTGAAAAAAACAAAAATCAAAATTAAAATACAATATTTAACCAATAATCCAACTTAAGGAAAAGAAGTGAAAGAGGAATTAGATTTATCTAAACATACTAAAGATACTTTTTTACTCAAAATTAAGCCAAGTGGAACAAGTGATTTTTGTATTAAAAATCCATTCTAATTCTTTTTTTTTTTAGAAAAGTCCTACGGGCCCCCCCCCGATAGGTAATGGTACATGACGACAATCAGCATTTGAATCCCCCCATTATTCCCATTTAGAAAAATGTTTAGCAACTGGAAAATCTAATCTCTTTTCTAATAGTATAGCGATGGTTATTAAGCCCGGGCTTTTTGGTCACATATTTTCCCCCCACATAAATTTAATTTTCAGGGGCACCATAAAATATAGATGACCCCAAACTGATCACATTAAATGAAAAACCCCAATTTTAAATGTCTCCCTGTATCTGGATTACAAACGCACCCTTGACCAATATCCACAATTGACACAGGGAAAAACAAGGAAAAGACCAAAGTGTGGTTTTTCCCAAAAATGATTTTTTTAACCTAGGAAACCCATTTTATTTTTTACAAAACAAAATTTTAAATTAGAGGTCCCTAAAGGACATTAGCGGGATAGATTGGAATTCCCCAATTCCGTAAAAAATCAACCGTAAAATGTGGCCCCTCTTTCGATGATGTTTTTAGATTTTATAACTGGATTACTTAGGGGGAAAAAAAAAGCTACCCCAGGGGGCCCTATTTTTAGAAAGTACCGTTGTCAGCCTCCCCACAAGTAATTTTATTTTACTCTGTCAACATGTCTAAAATAATTTTCCTAGGGTACCCTCTCTCAAAAAAAAAACATTTCATTACTAATGTTCTTCCTGCTCCTCAGTATTACAAGTGTCTTGCCCTAAGCAATTGACTATAGGGGAAGGGGTTTAGCATCAGTAATGGCAAAGTTGTAATTCCAAAAAATTTTATTTTTTTTCTGTTTCCTTTAAAATGAAAAATAGTAAGGGAATT